>JAWPHD010013696.1:0-66408 GCA_037043455.1 Cyrtodaria siliqua | reverse complement strand
CTACAATTAACCCCTCCACATGTGAGGCGGATGCTCTACAACTAACCCCTCCACACGTGACTGAGGCGGATGCTCTACAATTAACCCCTCCACACGTGAGGCGGATGCTCTACAATTAACCCCTCCACATGTGAGGCGGATGCTCTACAATTAACCCCTCCACACGTGAGGCGGATGCTCTACAACTAACCCCTCCACACGTGAGGCGGATGCTCTACAATTAACCCCTCCACATGTGAGGCGGATGCTCTACAACTAACCCCTCCACACGTGAGGCGGATGCTCTACAATTAACCCCTCCACACGTGAGGCGGATGCTCTACAATTAACCCCTCCACATGTATATCTCTTGTAATTTAATTGTTGAATCCTGGTATTTGTGCATTTTAAATGTGTTAAACCACAAACATAATGACTTTATTCACAGATTAGTATGTATGTGCATTATTTTTATTAGTATGTATGTCACATTGTGCATTAGTTTTATGCCTATGTGTTTTAATGACGAAATTTAAAGGAACACTTCAACTGCAACATACAAGTGACCGAAAATGTAACACTACCACATTAAAAACAGTCAACTTTAAAACACTATAAAAAGCAAGTGAAATATCAATTTCCTGTTTATCACATACAGAACTGAATTTACATAAGACGCCACAGGCAATTTGGACTAATTGATTGGTGGACTGTGGTGTACAACCAATTAGTTGCCATCAGCTGACCACACTCAGTCGCATATTGGGTACACGTGTTGGAATTTTTGTTAAAAATTGGGTACTAATCAAATGTATGACCTTTTTTTGAAAAAGCCGGCAATTTTAACAACAGAAATGCGGATAAGCCGGTAATCTATTCAAAAAGCCTGAGAAATGGCAGGCCTGTGTAAATAACTGGTTCCTATAAAATATAATCATTTAACATGAAAGGAAACCAGGTACCAGTGTTTATAGTACTCAACACACTACTCAGTTTCTTCATAGATAGGAGATATTATTTATGTTTGATAAACTAAACTATTTACAGTTTAAATTCCACATTCCACAAACTGTACATTTGAGAGATTAGGAACCTCTCGGCTTCTGTAAACACGGCTGAAGTATTGGCAGGGTGATTATCTTCACCTCCATCAGCCTGACAGTTACTGATAATGCAGCAGCCATATTTCACCAGGAGCTGGAGGCATGGGAAAATCAACACCCATCTCACTAAATACATGCACAGCAGGCATATATATTACTTTTACTGGCATGTTGAGAAAAAACAAAGAATAATGGATCAACTTCAAAAACAAAAGTGTTCGAAGTACTTTAATGCAGAGGAAAGGATCACAAAAACAGTACAAAGTATTTTCCAAAGCTTGGCTGAGTCTCAGTTGACCCAAATTGTGTATTTTTCTCTAAATTTTAGACAACTTCACAGATGTTGTTTACCATTATGTTTAACAATAGATTGGGTGAGAAGATAATCTAAATAACAAAATGTATTTTCTTTCTTCCTGATTTTTTTTTGATCTTGATGAACTTACGTTTCCATTTCAAGATCAGTTCCAATTTGCATTAAATCATTTGGCCTTTGGAATGGCAACAAACAGGTTAGATGGATCAATTAGCCAGGCACTGCACCCTCAATTACCCATACAGTGCATGTGCAGTCTCATTGAGTGCACTGAGAACAGCTGATTGACAGATACTCCAATAATAGGCTGGTTCAAGTTACACTCTGTCAATATTTCTCTATGGCCTACAGCTCTACAGTACATGCATTAATCAGTCAGAAGGGGCCATTAAAGGGACACCAGACTGGATTATTGATCCATCATATGGCATCTAGGGACATAATTGGACTTCATTAATCAAGATGTTGGGAGATTTTTTCAACACATGATTACTGATGACTAATAAGAAGTTACATGCAGTGGAAGATACTTTACAAAGGTTTATAGTCCTTCACTTGTTTTGGGAACACTGGAAAGGGAAGTTAAGTGTGTACTACCATGGTTTGTAGTCATTAACTTGTCTAAGGAACACTGAAACAGGAAATTAATTGTCCAAGTTCTTGACAAAAACCAAGCCACTCTAATGAAATGACTAATATATTACTGTTAGCTGTTACAAGAAGATTTTAGGGGCGTTTTCCACCAGTGATCGCGGGAACCCACTAATCTACATAGCCATACTGAATTGAATTGAATTAGATTTTATAGTTGCACCAACAGCTAAGGTCATATGGCAATTTACCAGCTTCCACTGGTGGAGGAAGAACCCAGGTGCCCCTCCGGGCAATTTTCGTGCTTCCTCACATAAAGATTCCTAGGCCCCTGAGGGATCGAACCTACAGCGGTGAGGGGCAAGTCATTGCAAGTCAGAGACTCTAACCACTCGGCCACGGACGCCCCACATAGCCATACTGTAAATAACTTTTAAAATTTTAAAGTTAGCACAGACGTTTGCTCCATTTGAGATGAGCCATGCCATGACTGCTCCATTTCAGATGAGCTGTCCCATGACAAAGGACTGAACCCGTCCTGTTACAGAAAGAAGAAATGCAAGTTTTCATGTTAGCAAAGAGTTATATGGTGAATACATTTTGCCCAATTTAACTGTAAGATATGAAAATATTTGACAAATATTAAAACACATTCCAAACTTATGAGCCATTAAAATACTTGGGTTACAGCCATTAAAATATGTATAGATTAAAATATGTATAGATCACTAACATGTACACAGACATTACAAGACAGGATGGATTGCCAGACAAGAAAGAATGGATAGGTAATTGGACTGAATGTTGTTTACAGACTCATCAACATGCATACAAAGTTATATATGACGTCGATATTTTTTGGTGGAAGCAGACCACCCACTTTTCCTGGGTAGAACCGGTACTGTACACCTCCCGCCATCCGTAAGAATCAACACTTCCTCACTTACAAGTCGAGCACCCAGTGGGATTCGAAACCCGCAGAGGTGAGAGGCGAGAAGGTTAACAATGCAACGTTGTTAACCACTTGGCCATGGAGACGGTCCATCTGACAGACGAAGCTAAGGAGGCTTGAACCAGAGTCCTCCATGCTATCCACAGGGCCAGACAGCTAGACAGCCAGCCAGCCAGCCAGCCAGCCAGCCAGCCATGGAGCCAGTCAGTCAGTCAGCCAGCCAGCCAGCCCAGCCAGCCAGCCAGCCAGCCAGCCAGCCAGCCAGCCAGCCAGCCAGCCAGCCAGCCAGCCAGACAGACAGACAGACAGACAGACAGACAAGACAAGACAAGACAAGACAAGACAAGACAAGACAAGACAAGACAAGACAGAAAGACAGACAGACAGACCAGACACAGACAGATGATGACTTACAGTTTCATCTCCTGTAGGAAGCATTCTGACTCACTCCGATCCACACTATAATGTTCACAATAAGTGTCCAACTACTCCGACATGTACAACCAACCACACAAGACACAATTTTGTGAATGAAATTCAATCCACCACAATGAATTAAGCTATTAACAGCTATTCGTATCCAAATTCAAATCAATTTTTAAAGCACCATGAATGTCTAGAGTAAATGTCTATTTCTCCATGAATGCTGAAGCACCACAAGTTTAGAACACAAGCTGCAATGAATGAGATGATTTGTATCCCTATCAGTCATGTGATCAGCCTCAGCAGCTTCACATGAGGGGGCGTCTCAAAAGTTACAAATCTCAGCAGCTTTAGATGAAGGGCATCTCAAAAGTTACAAATATTGTGAATAGGGCGAGCATATGCCATTGATATTGTAAATTAATGGAGGGGAAATTGAGGTAGATTTAGTTTATTGAAGTAGCTATAAAACTGACATAAAACCAATCAATTAAAAAACATTTACAAGATATTGGTTATATGTCTAAGAAACATGTAATGTGTGGTACTGCTTTAAGGTGTCTCTTTATAACTTCTGGTGTCTCTTTATAAATGCATATAAAAGCGAGTTTCATTGTACGACATACTTGAAAAGTTTAAAAATATTGAGGCTTCACTTGTGGTAAAAGCAGCAGGTGTCTAAAAGACCAGAGGTAGACTATAGACTGTAGACTGTAAATTATATTGTTTTAAACAAATAAATCACCCACCCATCCCTACAACAACACAAAGTTGCATTACGGTGCTACCCAAACTGTTTGTCCTAATAAATGACGAGTCACCTCTTTTCCCCATTCCTAAACACTGAGATGCTTTAGATTCCCAAACTGTACATACCATATCTAATTTAGCATGCACATGATTAATGTATCATGTTTCTGTATCATATCATTCTTAAAAAGAGTAAAACTATTTTAAATGAAGCTTTGTAATACGGATTTGTAAACACACTGTTTTAACACTATATTTCCCTCATTATAAAGTATTCAACATGCATCAGAAAATACAAACAACCTACTCATACTGAATTTCTTCAACTGAACTGAACTGAATGTTGTTTAACGGCTCATCAACACAGTATAGGTTATTTAGAGCCGCCCCAGAGAGAGGGGAAGGATACATAGGAATCCGGGAACCTGCCCTACTCTTATTATCGAATAGATTCCTATGGTTCTTTTACGTGCTCGGAGGATAGACCGATACACGGGACCGCCCCGTTTACGTCCCCATCTGACGGACGAGGCTGAATTTCTTCAAACCCAGTATGATGATATGCATATGTAATATTGTTAAGCAGGGTTCAAATTTAAGCTGGAGTACTGGCAAAATGCAAATGACATTTTCAGAATGCCAGTAAACTTTTCAAGTACTGGCAAAAATGTGCAAGTACATCAAAATACCTTGCATGTTTATTTAAATTTAAGTTTTTCTGATATGTCTTTGTATTTGTATGACACATATGGAATCGAATATGTTTGCTAATGATGAATCATCCTGTGCCTTTTACTTATTTGTTACATTATTGTACTAACACACACAACCGTAGAAATTGCAAGTAACTTTTTCATTTTGCCAGTTACAAAAAATGCTACTGGCGAAATGTTGCCAGTCTAAACCTTTTGTCGCTAAATTTGTGCCCTGTTAAGTATGGGTTTAATGTCGCTTTTAACAATATTTTAGTCGTGTCACAATGGTGTCTTCTTGTAGCAGTGAGCTCAGCGCTCAACCTTATAGTGCTGTCACACTGCTGGAATACCAAATGCTACCGCACACAGTCACCGGACCAACCCATCTTAGCACTACCCTTTAGATGCTGAATGTCAAGCAGGAGAGATTACTAGTACCGTTTTTTATGCAGTCTTCGGTAAGACTCCGGCTGGGATTGAACCCATGACGTCACGCATGCTGGGCGGACGTGCTACTACTACTCCACTGCTACAGCAGAAAGTATAAGTAAGCCTAGAAAACTGAAATTTTTATTACAAGAAACAACGGAGAGAGAGTCAATAAAGAACGCCACAGCCTACATGTCGAGCCTTATTATATATTTTTTATTTCACTAACACCAATATCAATCCCAAGAGATATTAAATTAATGTCATTAGTAGTGGGGTGTGCATGTCCTAGCAGAGACTGGATGCGACCTATATTTTGTCAAAAGTAGGCCACAGTGACCCGAAATTTTGCAAACAAAGTTAGATGCATATAAGGAACATTCTGGTAAAGTTTGATGAAAATCCTGGGAGAAAGAAGCAAGATACACATGTCATAGAGACCCAAAATTTTGCAAACAAAGTTAGATGCATAATTATAAGGAACATTCTGGTAAAGTTTGATGAAAATCCTGCAAGAAAGAAGCATTGATTCGCATGAAATAGTGAAGACCGGACATGACCTATATTTCGTTGAAAGAAGGTCAGTGACTCAAAATATTGCACATGATGTTAGATGCATATATTATAAAGGAACATTCTGGTGAAGTTTGGTGAAAATCCTGCGAGAAAGAAGCAAGATACGCATGTCATAGCGGAGATCGGACGTGACTTCTATTTTGTCAAAAGTGGGTCACAGCGACCCGAATTCTTGCACATGATGTTAGATGCATAAAATTATAAGAAACATTCTGGTGAAGTTTGGTGAAAATCCTGCGAGAAAAAATCAAGATACGGATGTCGTAGCGGAGACTGGACGTGATCTAGACTATATTTCATCAAAAGAAGGTCACAGCGACCCGAAATTGTGCATGTGACGTTGGATCCATATAATAAACACTCTGGTGGAGTTTGGTGAAAATCATGCAAGTAACGCAGTAGATATTAAGAATTACGAACAAACAGATGGACTAACAAACTGACACACATACACCCGGACAACATTGCGATCGCTAAGTCGAGATCCGTCAACGGGCTCGACAATTAACACATTATTTTTGGTCATCTCAAGCCAACTCTTACTATCAAACTAGAGCTCTCTGGAGTATGTGTGTCGCCCTTCTAAAGAATTAACAAGTTAACGGGAATGTAACGGTTCAACAATATTTTTGTAGAAAATATGACACCGACTGTGACCTTGACCTGTATTTATTGCTGGGCGGATGTCATAATTTATATTGTCCGAAGTTTTTTAAAGGAATGAAAAAGTTTTAGAGAATTTTTGAATTATTCCTTACCAAGAAATGACTTTTGAACTAGGAGTATGCTCGTGACCTTCAAATGACCTTGATGTGATCATGACTATGTCATGACATGTATATATTGGAAGTTTGATAAAGAAATATGAAGAAAAAAGTAATAGCCAATTCAACTTTGTGCGAACAAACTATTACATGTTAACCCTGAATTTGACCTTGACTGTGACCTTGACCATTATATATATGTTTGATGGAAAAACATGGAAAAAAGAAAAGAAAAGCCAACGTAAAGTTTTTGTGACGCCAGATGACGACGCAATACAATGAACAAAGTGATCTCTATGTATTGCTTTTTACCTCAAAAATCAATACAAATAAAGTTTTGTAATACCAAGAGGATGGAAACGATTTTTAAACACAATGTTGATATATATTATACCACAAGTATTTAGAATGCATCATGCATCAGATAGAAGTATAAACAACTACTCATATTGAATTTCTTAAATGTGGGGGTTCTCCTGAGTCATTAAGCCTCCAAGTTGAGTAACTGTGATAGCATACTGTACAAGGAATTATTGTCTATCTCCCTTGATTTATCAAATTTAACATGATTGGAATACATCTATTTTTAAAAAAATATTTCTAACAATACATAGCAATAAATTTGCTTTTCATATTTCACAAACATTTGAGGTAATTAATTCTTAAATGTCACAATAAATTCTACAAAACGTGTAATGTAACAATATAATATTGTCTCACCAAACTTTATAAAGATATTAAATTATGTTTTACAGCAGACAGAAATGACAGACGAATAGACAGATAAACAGACAACACACTCAGTTTCTTCCCCTTATGAAACGTCAAGACAAGATACCCAGCTTTTGACATCCCACAAGAAAAGGCAATATCCCCACTTTGGGAAAAACGAAAGAAAGACACCAATTATTACCTCTTTAGACTTGAAAATATAATTTTCCCATTTGGACATACCACAAAAAAAAAGACAATATTCCCCCAAGAAAGACAATATTTCCACTTTGGACATACATACTTTTTTAATAAAATTGTTTTTCTACCAGGGCTATATTTTATGTACCGTACCTGTGGTGTCGCAACTTTACTGCCAAGAATAGAACTGGCTTGAGATGATTCACCATCCTTACTACTGACAGAACTTGTCGAACTCTCCGGTCGGGAGGCAGATTCTGATGTTGTCAACGGCGTTACTTCCTGTTGAGAGGGAGATTGTGGGGTTGACAATGGCGCTGCGTCCTGTTGGGACGTTGATCGCGATGTTGACAATGGTGTACCTTCCCGGCGAGATGAAGTTTGTGACAACGGTTTCGCTTCAGTACGGGAATTTGAGCGTGCTACTACTCCATTATGTACACGTGTAGTGGTAGTCCCTTCCTGAGGTTTAGGGCCTAGAGGTGATGTTGGTTCCTTAGTTTTAGGAGCAACTAAGTCTTTAGGAGATGTGGGTCCACGCGGGAGTCGCGATGGAACATGGTCCTTTGTAGCCGCTGCCTCGCGAGACTTCTTTGAAAAACTTGACACAACGGATGACACATTTGATCCTGAACTTATCCGGTCACGACGATACATTTTGTTTCTTAATTTATATCCACAATGATAAAGAAACTTAAATGATATAAACTATTAATCCCATTGCAAAATAGTTTTGTATCCTAAACTTCCCAAATTGTCACATTTTGAATGTATAAATCCATCATGCATTTCCTGTACAGAATGATGATTCACTGTGCATAAAACATCCCTATAAATGTAAAATACTTTCTATTTTTGATAGAACAACGCTACACTTAAAACACAAACAATGTTAAACCATCATACTGCCTAATACCTTAATATGTCATCCGAGCCATCTTAATTGTAGAAAAGCAGTCAACAAAATACATTGTAACCACAAAATTAATATCAAAATACCAAGTTTATAAAATCTTATATTTAAATACAATACCACTAACTCAAACAAGCTCCTCTTCTATCACCTTTTAAACTGATTTTCTTAATTACCTCTCTATCATTACCATAGCTACACTAATCCTACGATTTCTAAATTATCGCAGAAATCTATTCAAATATCAGATTGTCCTAAACCATCAGAGAAATCCAAATATCGGAACATATAACCTTCGAAACAATAAATTCATCCTGTTACACCATGTCTACTTCTTCATCCATGTCAAGGCACAGAATGGGCAACATATCCATCATCTCGATTCATTGGATACCTCCCTGAAACCTGACCCTGGCACAGATTTGCCCACTTTTATCTGTTTTATAATACCTGCCTTTATTCATCCCATCATAAAACACTTCCCTTTATCTAATTATGCACACACACAAAACACCTTTTATGAAATCTTTATCATCCATAAATTGCTGTTTAACTTTTCAAGTACGAATGATCCAATGTAACCTTTATCAGGCGTGGAATTAAAACGGTGACAAATGGCGGTGATGAATTTTACATGAGCAGATCCTCACCCCTACTATTTCTTTGCTTTAAAACTTGACAAAATTTTCTTTTACCGCTTTATAGTATATACCTACTCAGTCAAAACATACAAGAAGGACACCTCTCGACACCCCTCCAAGCAGAAGGTCTGGATCTGCACATGTTTAAACAATGACATTAAGACTATTAGTAAGAAAGTTTAAATCCTCACACTATGCATTAAATATCGCTTAAACAGCTGAAATAACACATCAGCATGAGACAAATCATCTCTATGTGTAAAATCAATTTAACTTTGTCAAAAGGTGAGTTACGTTACCAGTCTGTGACACAAACAATGAAAAGTGTTCATATTTGGTCAGGTACGGTATAGCCTGAAACATCTCAAAAACCAGTCCAACAGCTGCCGAATCACCAGACAAGAAAATAATTTGATTTTATCACTGAATTAACTGTTCGTTTTTCCGACACATTATGTTTTTTAAAAACAACAAAAACCAGTTTAAAATACAATTTACAAAATAAATCTGAACATTTGAAGAAGAACATCCATTTAAAATAACATCAACATTTTAAGCATTCTTTAGTGAATGTGTGTGTAATCTATGTTGATGACAGTGAAATACATATAATAATGTCACTTCCCACTTTTATTTTAAAGATAATTAAGGACACAACTTTTCATTGGATGCTTCCTTTAAAAGAAATAGTGTTTTCTTTTATGTCAAACAGCACAGAAATAAATGGACAAAATATCCTCTATAAAATCAAGGGAGACAACTCATCAAAATCAAGGGAGACAACTTATCAAAAAGTACAACAACAGCATCAACTATTTTGCAAACAACATTTTGAGATGGCGGAAAATACCAATGGTATATTACAGTATGTGCAGACAAATCTGAGCAACATTTCCAATCTGAGCATTATTTGGGCTTATTTGAATAACTGCAATGTCTTTAACCCCTTGTATAGCAACTGATGACACCTGCATGTTTAGATTGTGACACAACCTTGACTTTGATTTCCCATCATAAAGGAGTATTGACACTTCCACAGGTTATATGCACATTGATGGCAACATTTCTTGAACAAGATATATACCATGAAGTTTTGTGCATTTCAAATAGCATAAATTAAGGACTGGAAGATGATAATGGTCAACTCCAATTAAGGGAAATAACTAAAAAGGTCTAATATAACTGCAATCAAATGCAACATGCCCTCGAGTCATCCTCTACATGTATACAGTTCTGTATGTGAGTATCTCAACAGCATAGATGTTTTGAACCTTAAGAGGGAAAGGTTCATTCATGCTCAAGGGGAATTAACTAAAAAAGTATTAACTGATGTTACGGGCTGTAAATGATATTCAGACAGTCAGTTTTCATAAAAAAACGGGCACAGAAAAAGACCGAAAACCCCATTTTAAATGATTTGGTAAGCCAGCAGCTAACAACCAATTTTGTTTGACGCTGGCCTGACATTAATCAAAATGTGTAATACTTGTAATATATTCAAAACGTGGATGAGTCAGGCCTGTAAATAATAGCACAGGTTCAGGTGTCTCCATTTTTACATATTAATACAAATGATATACAACAGGAAAACTGTCATAATTTCTAAACTTAGGAAAGGGATACCAAAATATGTCCAAACTTGGGAAAGGGATACAAGAATATGTCGATACCAGAATATGTCCAAACTAAATAGGAAAGGGATACCAGAATATGTTAAAACTTAGGAACGGGATACCAAAATATGTTCAAACTTAGGAAAGGGATACCAGAATATGCTCAAACTTATATAAGAAAGGGATACCAGAATATGTCCAAACTTAGGAAAGGACCAGAATATGTTCAAACTTTGGAAAGGAATACCAGAATATGTCCAAACTTAGGAAAGGGATACCAGAATATGTCCAAATTTAAGAAAGGGATACCAGAATATGTCCAAACTTAGGAAAGGGTGACCAGAATATGTCTAAACTTAAGAAAGGGATGCCAGAATATGTGAATAATATCCAAACTTAGGAAATGGATACCAGAATATGTTCAAACTTAGGAAAGGGATACCAGAATATTCAAAACTCTGCTAAGGGAGACCATAATATATCCGAACTTGGCTATGAGTGGCCAGAGTAATTCTCAACTCAGCGAAGGTTGGTCAGAATATGTATGCTAAAGCAGACATTAATTCCCAAACATTTACCAAAATCTGACCAGGTTGATGGGTTTCAATTTTCAATTTACTGAACTTTTGAACAATTCTGCCAATGAAAACAAAGCTCCAACTTAACACCAGTACTGGTCAAGTGCCACATGTACTGCGGTCAATACCCGACCAGTACTGGTCAAGTGCCACATGTACTGCGGTCAATACCCGAACCCTGAAACTTTCAAATCTGTGTCAACATTCATAAAATACATATTAAGCAAGTTACATGACCACACACCAAGACAAACCGTTGACACCGGATAATAAACTACAGTTTTTAACATCATATATTTGTAAAAGATGACAAAAAATAAGCTGACATAGATACCTACAGAGTAATTTAGTACAAGTAGATGAAAATTTCGTTGTTGAAGTCAACGACAAGTGGGGTTGGGCCGAAATGAAGTGTTGTTTACACCAAATACATCCAAACAGCAAGGTCATTCATTATACATATAGACTTCTGATATAACTTGCAAGGAAAACATAGACCTAGCAAACCTTTGTTGGGTCATTTTGAATGATAGTGTCAGGAAAACACACAACTGATTAAATCCAACCAAAGCATATCTATGCAAACAACAATACAAAAACCCTATTGGAACAAAAAAAAAATCAAAAGCACCAACTCCTCTATGAGAAACAATCCTCCATTAATGGAATCCCCAGATCACCTCAGTATATCGGTGTGTGCTCAATTACTTTAGTACAAGCAGGTTAATTAATTTCCCCACCCAACCATGTGATTCCTGCCCACCATATACATCTACAGCACTCGTATGCTACTTTTCATACGGAAATATTAAATAACAGGTTGATGCCGCTGTTTTTTTGTTTTTTTATATGTACTTTTTAGAGTTACTGCCTTCATGAACTTATCCAAAATGAAAACCTGTTGTTGTTTTTTTGCAACATGTACTCAGAAAAATACATGCCGGATGTCAGCAGAGGGAAATTCCTAATTTCTCTGTATCCTTTCTCCGTCTTTCAGGAATTGGTTCTCAATCAGCTCATATTCCGTATTCAGTTCATAAAACTTAATGAATTTTCTTTTTAAGTTTCTATTGGCTTACACAACACCAAGTGTAAACCTATTTAAATGAAATGACAATATGTTTAATTTATGTTTACTGTCAACTTCTCAAGGACTCATCTTGGCTGTGTTGACCTTTCACACAATGATAGATCTATGAAATATATCATGGGACTTAATGCAATAAACGGTTCCTAGACTGAAACAAATATGCCTTCATTAAGACAACATTAGATCTTGTATTTCACAACTGATAGTCACTTAAATTGTTGCTCACATTTTCATTTCAGTGCAGTGTCATTGTTCATTTTAATGTTTTTCCAAAAATTTACATAAATGTCAAAAATGCAACTTTGGCAACACCTGAAGATGACAGGTTACATAGACTGGGTATAAAACTGGATTAACAGCTTCTCATAATGGTATTCTGTGGTATGTGTGGTTCCCAGGCAAGAATAGGGCCAGAGGTAAAATCCTCATGAATTAATGCTCATTTTGTCATTTTTGCTATGTTCATTAAAGGTCATCATCCCTGTATTGTTTCAGGTGCTACTTGATCATGGTTTCTCACCAAAAATGGAGCGTTTACAATGCAGTTCTGCAGGTAAGAAGGTTCTCGGGCCCCTACTTCATATTTTTATCAAGAAGTAAATGGAGAATGGGTCTGGAATTTTCATTCCTGTTGGCGCCATAAAACCATTTTGTGTTTGTGTGCCGTAGAAACCTGATTCAATTTTCTAGTATGTATGGGGCTAAACGTCCTTTTTAACAGTCTTTCTGTCATACCATGATAGTGTCTACTTGTATCAGTTAGCTCAATGCTCAACTTGTTAGTGCTGCCAATGGAATACCAAGCCTTAGACACATGACAAGGTTCAAATTTAACACTTAATTATTGCAAGTAGAAAATATTAGCGCTTGCTAAATTTTGCAAGTAGTAAAAGAAACCCATTAAGTGTAATCTACATTTATTTACTAAACATATTCATCAAACTTAGTAGAATAAGTACATAGTAAGTATAATGATGCATTATCTGGCCGAGTGTTAACATGTCACCATTGACATGTACATGATGTATAGCAGTCCTGCTACAATAAATGGAAGGCTCCTAATTAGTAATTAATGCAAGTCCCTTGATTAAAATAGCAAGTAGAAAATCTTGACACTTGGCTAAAAATATTAAATTTGACCCTGCATGATGTGATATTCACATAAACCATGGCGACCAGTCCTAGAACTACCCTAAATGCATGCCAAATGTCAGACAAAGGAGCTACTGGTATATGGAGTCTTTGGTGTGACATGCCAGGAATCAAACCCACAACCTACCACATGTGAGGCGGATGTCTGTGGAGGTCGTCTGTAATAAAATTGCATAGAAGTCAATGGAGGTCGCCTATTTTAGGAAAGGAGAGATGAAATGGAAGTTAGGCAGTTCTTTTTTCTACAGACAGTAACTAAATAAAATTCTTAATACATGTTATTTCTTTTTTTAAGTATAAATGTATAACTCTTTTTTTGTTGAAACCCAGTAAGAGTTATAATGCATCTTATCTGTCAGATGGTTTGTCTGTTACATAGGTATATAGCTAGCATTACATTTATGGCTATATCCATTTTCACTTTATTGCAGCATTTTTACAAAGTTATGAAAAACCTTTTTTCACTTTTTTTTTTTTTTTTTTTTTTAAGATTTTGCATAAAACAGGTAATCCGAAATACTTATATCTTGGGTGGCAAAACAAGGTCGCATAAATGTACTCATTTTATGCATGGTTATATATCATCCTGCGACAACAAGTCTGAACACCGACAACAAGTCTGAACACCGACAAGTCTGAACACGGCCAACTTGAAGCCACTTTAATCAGAACTAATAGACCGATGATTGGAACTGTAACTAACTGCGGCAATTAAGCATTGGCAAAATTGAATAATTATTCAAAGAGTTTAATTTTAATTTTAAAGCTTTACCACTTTTGTTTCAACTAGTAAACCCTTCAGACTATTGACAACAGCAAATTTGTTTTGTGTTAAACATCGTTTTTTCAGCACATTCAGCACATGTATGACAGTTGATTTTTTGTGGTGGAGGCAGACACCCACTTATTCCTGGGTAGAACCAATACTGTAGCCAGGGCTTTTCCTAGAATTGGGAATTTTTTATCGACAAATTGCCAAAATTGGGAAATTAGTACATTATGAACAATTATCATTTAAATAGTGATTACAAGAAGAAGTTGGATTTCTACGAAATTTGGCAGGAAGCCTCAGTATGATGCCTAGCTGTGCAAAGCGCGGTATATCAATGAAATCTTGGAAAACTTCGAAAACCAGCTAGATCTTGTTAGTAACAACAGAGTTATTGCCCCTGATTTGTTGAAAATGCTATATTCTATTTTCCTTTGTTAAATCTGTAGTTACTTCATTTTTTTATCTGACCTTTACCATATAAGAGCTGTTTTAGCCAGTAGAGCGTCCACAGGCCCTTTTGGGCCTCTTGTTTGTTTTGCTTTGTTTTTTTGTAGTGGATTGAAGTAACAAGTTGAAGTTTAACCTTTTGTCCATCTAGATAAGGTCTAAATCACTGGGGCCATGTTTACACAACCTTTTGACCAATCAGTGGCATCTATATCAAGAACTTGCTAAGTACCTTTTTAATAACTTCCCTATTTGACATGAACTTTTAGTACTGACCTCAGCATTCCATAACGACACTACAATGATGAAGAATAATGACCCCATTGGTCACATATTCAAGATTTAAAAGATACAAGAAGCTCTCATCGGTCAAATTGTTAAAGCATTTAATAACCTACCAATCAGAAGTGTGACGGCTACCTATAAAATACTGAATTTTGGAATAAAAGCGCCGGATAGATGGCTATGAGATGATGATATTCTCTGTGACATGTACAACTGTCTGAAACTTGAAATGGAAGCATGTTTGCAATGCATGCTGGTTGCATGTTGTAATCGTAACTCCCCTATGATCTTGATCAAGTTCCTCAATTCCTTTCAACTATTCGGGCACCTAAATGTGCTTTAACAGTAAATAGGGAATCCCAAGCAATTCAGAGTACTATGAACCAAAGGGTTATGTCCCTTGCAGATATATATAACTGCGAAATATGCTATTTTGTTGCGTTTTTAAGAAACTTAATGCTGTTAAAATGACAGGAAATGTCTCATCACACATTGTAAATGTTTAGGCCAACAGAAGTGTTTGCAGATTTCTTAAATTTCATCATTACAAGGAAATATTTAATTGTGAAACCAATTCTGATCAGCTATCTTTGATACCCAAAATAAAATAAAATTTTAATTTCTAAGAATGATAAAATATTTGGCAATATCATCATGATTTATATTATCAGGACCACAGTTTTGGGCCTGTGTGCAAGCTTGAATATTAACACCTCAGATTCAACTTCAGAGAGATTATAAAATATTAACTGTCGGAAGTCCTTGTAGATTACATTGTTTCTTCACATGTGATTTCATTTCCTCTAGCCTAAATGACAAGGCTGCCATTGTGTGCAGTTGAAACAATGCATCACATCATCTTAACTAACTTGTACAACTGGAAGAGGGAAATGATTCATCACAATTAAGACTGATAAGTAACTGTGTCAAACAAGCGACCTTGAATAATGTAGAACTACATCAGCCATGATTATGTAAAAGAAAGCATCCATAAAACTTAATTTAAAATGCAATCATCTCATCCAGTAAAATGACATCATTTATATCACAGGTAGAAAAATATTCATGAATAGAAAGTAATTTTTTGTTCAACATGAGCCATCTCACTAAATTTTCAACTAATTGGAAACAAACGGATGAATGTTTTACAACACCCTCAAATTGAAACCAAGTAGGATTGATTGATTGAATTGGATTTTATAGTCGCACCAACAGCTAAGGTCATATGGCGACTTTAAACCAAGTAGGAATTAAATCAAAAGAACTTTCCACTACACACATCTTTTAGTTTCCAACAGAGTAAAATAATCAAAAGTTAACTCCTAAAATAATATTCAAAGACTTGACTTCAGTTATTCAGGGTAACATTTCTTAATAAATCCGATATTAACACTCTACATCCAGACATAACTAACTACCGATTGTGTTTCACAAACTTTGTAACCACCTAGAATTATGGTCAGTATCACAGATATTATTATAAATACAAAGGGTAATATCAGACTGATCTACAGCCTGTTTGTTCAGCAGGTAGAAGTCCTAAACTTGTGTTTACATTAAAGGTCCTTCCACTCATAAATCAAGCAAAATGTTTACGGCTTTAAGATTCTGGTAGACAATATATACAAATTACTTAGACTGTTGTCTTGTCCTTGAACGAGTTCACTTAAATTGTGTTGCTGTCAATAAGGTTCTGCTAGAAAAGTAGGAATACAACAAGAAGACATTTAGCAAGATATTTCCGTGGCCCAGTGGAATTAAACACCCCACAGCATTAATTTTAGTCTACTTTCTAACCAGTATGAAGCAAAGATTTCTGGAAAGTCTTCAACATTCTCTGACTGACTGTAACCTAAACCATGTCACATTACAAATGGTCAGAGGAATTAAAGAACTTTTCTGTTACTTGATAAACATTAACCTGATTATTTTGATGGCAACTCGTAAACCATTAATTTTGTGTGAAATACTTCCAAGTCTGACAAGAAGAAAGTAAAGATTCAACAGTCAGTGTGTCCAACATACGTTTACCCGTCAATCTCAGAGCAAGATATTCAACTTGAATTAAAACAAGAATTTTAACCTACAATTATTGTGATTATCTAGCAGCGAATTTTAAGCAAAGTAATTGCCATATGTAAGAGAGTTAAATTGACTGATGCTATATCACTGGAAAAAATCAGCGTAACTAGAGTATGGTTGCCTCCTGGCAAACCATGTGATACACTACCTTTAGTTAATGTTTAGCCATAAAGCCAGACATTCTTCTGGTCACTAGCAATGAGGGCATTTTAAAATCACTTGACCATATTAAAAGTTGTAATCTGAGATAAAGAAGACCTACTAAACTGCCCGGTGTCTTGTTAGTGACTATCTGGTTACTGTCACCAAAATTGCCAACAAAAGACTTTATTGCATATTTTACAGTTTAACACCATGATTTCAAACATTTAATAGGTTCACAGTAATAGAAAACTTCATTCATGACCATGTGAGGAAACCTTCAAAACAGACAGAAGACCGGATCAACTTAATCAAGCCTTGAAGGGTTTGAGCTCAAATTTGGCTAGAAAATATGCTGTTACAAATTATGTTTGCTGTAAATATCTGCACACCTGCAGTACCAAGTTATGAGGTAAAAGGAATTATTCAAGGTATTTGAGTCCTCAGGTTTTTAGCTCCTACATTGGCAACTGTTGGGGGTTTATGGATGCAGAAGGACTAGACTTCCCAGCTGCTCTTTTCTCTTTGTTCAAATGCCAGGTAATAGAAATGTATGAACGTCAATGAAGCATGTTGTGTTTGTGAAAAGTGTGTTACATAATGACTTGATTTTCACAATTCAGTTACATAGTCTTAAAACGTGACATGGCATTCAACAGGACCACACTGCAGTATATAAGAATGATCTCCCCTAGAACAATATGTGGTGGATGTACATAATCCGCACCTGCCTCCCACCCCACCACTCCTCTGCCCCTGCCGCCGAGTCCATCAACCCATTAGGCTATTGACTATCGGCTACTGTCGAGAGAAAGAAAGTACATAGAGAAATATTTGATAATGTCCCAATAAGTATAATGAACTTAATTATAAATGCAACTAGTGGGGCCAGGGCTCCAACCAAAAACTATTTCCTTACAAAAGCCATACCGGTAAGAGACCACTTGACCAGCAGGCATCAACATCTTAAACATTTGATTGAGATTGTTGCCTTGACAACCAGGAAGAAGTGAGCGTAGATAAGTAACAAAACATCCTGGTTTCATTTTCTTAAACGACCCAAACTTTGGTCAACTTCTTGTAGCAGAAAGGATTACTTCCCTGCAGATGTTGCGTCTTCAGATTACAAGACAGTTATTGGAGCCATTCATACCAATTAACCAAAATGAAAACTCGGATAGTATCTAGACCTGTCTGGGTCGGGAACCTGTCTGGGCTGGAGACCTGTCCGGGCCAGGGACCTTAACCCACCGATACTCGTTCTTGCCTGGACCCTCAAATTCGGAAGTGTCAATGCAAAAAGTTACTATATACAAAAGGTTACTATGCAAAAAGTCAAGATTGGGTGCGCATCCAGTAAAGATGAATATAGATGAAGTAACTGAAGTAAAATAAAACATTTGAAACAGTATCAAAATGTTATAACTCTTTTGCATGATATAAAATAATAATCGAACAAAACCAAAATATACTCCTTATGCATGTAATTAAAACAAAATTACAAATAAACGGGATTTAAACTGGTTGCCCACATGGGCCCAAGTAGACAGGGGTCCAAGAAACAGCCAACTGTTGCTCCCAAGGCAGAACTACCCCAAACATGTGGCATACTTTAAATAGTTTGTATGTTAAACAAATTCTGAACCTGATTGATATTATACATTTTAATGATTTTTTTCCCTTAAAATACTTTCTCCTAAACAGCAAAATTCATGCTATTTTTTCCCCAATTTTCCTAAAATCAACAGGACTAGGCCTTTTCCCAATTTTATTGAAAAAAGCCCTGAATAATGAATACCATTTTTATATTTTTAAAATGAATGGTGATGGAGAACATGACATTCATTTCCAGTGATGAATGGTGATGGAGAATGTGACATTCATTTCCAGTGATGAATGGTGATGGGAGAATGTGACATTCATTTCCAGTGATGAATGGTGATGGAGAACATGACAGACGTTCATTTCCAGTGATGAATGGTGATGGAGAACATGACATTCATTTCCAGTGATGAATGGTGATGGAGAACATGACATTCATTTCCAGTGATGAATGGTGATAGAGAACGTGACATTCATTTCCAGTGATGAATGGTGATGGAGAATGTGACATTCATTTCCAGTGATGAATGGTGATGGAGAACGTGACATTCATTTCCAGTGATGAATGGTGATGGAGAACATGACATTCATTTCCAGTGATGAATGGTGATGGAGAATGTGACATTCATTTCCAGTGATGAATAGTGATGGAGAATGTGACATTCATTTCCAGTGATGAATGGTGATGGAAAACATGACATTCATTTCCAGTGATGAATGGTGATAGAGAATGTGACATTCATTTCCAGTGATGAATGGTGATGGAGCATGTGACATTCACTTCCAGTGATGAATGGTGATGGAGAACATGACATTCATTTCCAGTGATGAATGGTGATGGAGAATGTGACATTCATTTCCAGTGATGAATGGTGATGGAGAACATGACAGACATTCATTTCCAGTGATGAATGGTGATGGAGAATGTGACATTCATTTCCAGTGATGAATGGTGATGGAGAACGTGACATTCATTTCCAGTGATGCATGGTGATGGAGAACGTGACATTCATTTCCAGTGATGCATGGTGATGGAGAACGTGACATTCATTTTAAGTGATGAATGGTGATGCAGAACGTGACATTCATTTCCAGTGATGAATGGTGATGGAGAATGTGACATTCATTTCAAGTGATGAATGGTGATGGAGAACGTGACATTCATTTCCAGTGATGAATGGTGATGGGGAATGTGACATTCATTTCCAGTGATGAATGGTGATGGAGAACACATTCATTTCCAGTGATGAATGGTGACGGAGAACGTGACATTCATTTCCAGTGATGAATGGTGATGGAGAATGCGACATTCATTTCCAGTGATGAATGGTGATGGAGAATGTGACATTCATTTCCAGTGATGAATGGTGATGGAGAATGTGACATTCATTTCCAGTGATGAATGGTGATGGAGAATGCGACATTCATTTCCAGTGATGAATGTTGATGGAGAATGTGACATTCATTTCCAGTGATGAATGGTGATGGACAACGTGACATTCAATTCCAGTGATGAATGGTGATGGAGAAAGTGACATTCAATTCCATTGATGAATGGTGATGGAGAACATGACATTCATTTCCAGTGATGAATGGTGATGGAGAACATGACATTCATTTCCAGTGATGAATTGTGATGGAGAACATGACATTCATTTCCAGTGATGAATTGTGATGGAGAACATGACATTCATTTCCAGTGATGAATGGTGATGGAGAATGTGACATTCATTTCCAGTGATGAATGGTGATCGAGAACATGACATTCATTTCCAGTGATGAATGGTGATGGAGAACATGACATTCATTTCCAGTGATGAATTGTGATGGAGAATATGACATTCATTTCCAGTGATGAATGGTGATGGAGAATGTGACATTCATTTCCAGTGATGAATGGTGATGGAGAACGTGACATTCATTTCCAGTGATGAATGGTGATGGAGAACATGACATTCATTTCCAGTGATGAATGGTGATGGAGAATGTGACATTCATTTCCAGTGATGAATGGTGATGGAGAACGTGACATTCATTTCCAGTGATGAATGGTGATGGAGAACGTGACATTCATTTCCAGTGATGAATGGTGATGGAAAATGTGACATTCATTTCCAGTGATGAATGGTGATGGAGAATGTGACATTCATTTCCAGTGATGAATGGTGATGGAGAACATGACATTCATTTCCAGTGATGAATGGTGATGGAGAATGTGACATTCATTTCCAGTGATGAATGGTGATGGGAGAATGTGACATTCATTTCCAGTGATGAATGGTGATGGAGAACATGACAGACGTTCATTTCCAGTGATGAATGGTGATGGAGAACATGACATTCATTTCAAGTGATGAATGGTGATAGAGAACGTGACATTCATTTCCAGTGATGAATGGTGATGGAGAATGTGACATTCATTTCCAGTGATGAATGGTGATGGAGAATGTGACATTCATTTCCAGTGATGAATGGTGATGGAGAACATGACATTCATTTCCAGTGATGAATGGTGATGGAGAATGTGACATTCATTTCCAGTGATGAATGGTGATGGAGAATGTGACATTCATTTCCAGTGATGAATGGTGATGGAGAACATGACATTCATTTCCAGTGATGAATGTTGATAGAAAATGTGACATTCATTTCCAGTGATGAATGGTGATGGAGCATGTGACATTCACTTCCAGTGATGAATGGTGATGGAGAACATGACATTCATTTCCAGTGATGAATGGTGATGGAGAATGTGACATTCATTTCCAGTGATGAATGGTGATGGAGAACATGACAGACATTCATTTCCAGTGATGAATGGTGATGGAGAATGTGACATTCATTTCCAGTGATGAATGGTGATGGAGAACGTGACATTCATTTCCAGTGATGCATGGTGATGGAGAACGTGACATTCATTTCCAGTGATGCATGGTGATGGAGAACGTGACATTCATTTTAAGTGATGAATGGTGATGCAGAACGTGACATTCATTTCCAGTGATGAATGGTGATGGAGAATGTGACATTCATTTCAAGTGATGAATGGTGATGGAGAACGTGACATTCATTTCCAGTGATGAATGGTGATGGGGAATGTGACATTCATTTCCAGTGATGAATGGTGATGGAGAACACATTCATTTCCAGTGATGAATGGTGACGGAGAACGTGACATTCATTTCCAGTGATGAATGGTGATGGAGAATGCGACATTCATTTCCAGTGATGAATGGTGATGGAGAATGTGACATTCATTTCCAGTGATGAATGGTGATGGAGAATGTGACATTCATTTCCAGTGATGAATGGTGATGGAGAATGCGACATTCATTTCCAGTGATGAATGTTGATGGAGAATGTGACATTCATTTCCAGTGATGAATGGTGATGGTCAACGTGACATTCAATTCCAGTGATGAATGGTGATGGAGAAAGTGACATTCAATTCCATTGATGAATGGTGATGGAGAACATGACATTCATTTCCAGTGATGAATGGTGATGGAGAACATGACATTCATTTCCAGTGATGAATTGTGATGGAGAACATGACATTCATTTCCAGTGATGAATGGTGATGGAGAACATGACATTCATTTCCAGTGATGAATGGTGATGGAGAACATGACATTCATTTGCAGTGATGAATTGTGATGGAGAACATGACATTCATTTCCAGTGATGAATGGTGATGGAGAATGTGACATTCATTTCCAGTGATGAATGGTGATGGAGAACGTGACATTCATTTCCAGTGATGAATTGTGATGGAGAACATGACATTCATTTCCAGTGATGAATGGTGATGGAGAATGTGACATTCATTTCCAGGGATGAATGGTGATGGAGAACGTGACATTCATTTCCAGTGATGAATGGTGATGGAGAATGTGACATTCATTTCCAGTGATGAATGGTGATGGAGAATGTGACATTCATTTCCAGTGATGAATGGTGATGGAGAACGTGACATTCATTACCAGTGATGAATGGTGATGGAGAACGTGACATTCATTTCCAGTGATGAATGGTGATGGAGAATGTGACATTCATTTCCAGTGATGAATGGTGATGGATAATGTGACATTCATTTCCAGTGATGAATGGTGATGGAGAATGTGACATTCATTTCCAGTGATGAATGGTGATGGTGAACATGACATTCATTTCCAGTGATGAATGGTGATGGAGAACGTGACATTCATTTCCAGTGATGAATGGTGATGGAGAATGTGACATTCATTTCCAGTGATGAATGGTGATGGAGAACGTGACATTCATTTCCAGTGCTCATCTTCATCCCCATTCCTCATCACCATTCCCCATTCCAACCCGATACGACGGCTAAGCTGTTCATTCATTGGTTTTCTACACCATTGGTTTGACAATCAGATATGTGGCCTGGGCTGACAGTGGTTTACTCTGATCACTTGATAGTTAGACCCGCCTTGTCAACCCTATTCAAATGTCAGCTGAATACATCATTGTACCTGTGTACACCCCACCAACCTAGTCATTGTGCCCGCGTATACTCCACTACCCTCGGATCACTTGTTTTACTAGTTGAGATTTAGAGATTTCCCAATGAGGTCGGGATTTTATATATCGGCAAATATTTCTCAATCAAGACAATTTAGAATTTTAACAGTATACACCTGGGGACAATTACATGTAATTGAAAATTGAAAACTAAATTTATGAACACCAACCATATAGGTAATGTAATGTAATGGGTGATAAGATCAGTTTTGATAAAATCTAATGGCAAAGTTATGTGTTCTGGGTATATGAACATAATGAAATATGAAAGATAACATCTCCGAATAAATAACTCTGAATTCACAGTATTGCAGAATGAAAGTATTGCAGCATGAAGGTTGGTTGGGTGCAATATATCAGAACAAATATTGTACTGCTAGATTTCACACCTGATGCTGAATGTTAAATTTTCTCTATGCCTATATAAAGAAAACTTGGTATATTCAAAAATGGAATTTAAAAAAATGAAGTCTTTCCCTTGCTGCTATTCAAAGTTTATTAGAGATGCATGCTATATATTATTATTGCATACTGCTGCAGGAATGAGAGTACTTTATTGTTTTTTGCAATATAGCTAGCTATTTTATGTTCATGTTTTTTGCACACTTCCCAGATGCTGTTTATTATTTCACAACTGTCATAGAACAATAATGCCAGGCATTCGTTTTATTTCCATAATTAGGAGAATGCTTTCTGCAACTCTACATTGCAGTCAACATACCGGGAGAATTACTACAGAAGCATTGAGCACTACAGAACGTCTGCACCATAAATGACATCATTATTATAAATTTTGCAGCTATAAAAATGATACATCAGTATGCAGTAATAGCTCAAGGAAATTAGATTTCACGGTGGCCTGTAGGCCCTAGTTCTCATTCAATGTGCAAGTAGTTACAGACCTCCATATGGGTTGAAACCCAATTTGTGGCATCCTAAAATGTATTTAAAGCTGCCCTCCCAAAACAAGTGCTCAAACATGTTGAAAGATTGATCAACATTTTCTATACTAGTTTTTTTAATACAGAGCCAGTTTAATTCAATTCTAAATATCAGTCTCATGTGAAAGACTGGTAAGACAATATCCCCCCGTTTTCAACAGTAACTGCATTGACTGTTATATAAGGTGCATGAACAGTGGATCACGACTGACCGATAACCTGACACCTTGTAAACGGTATCACATGTTGTGTCAGTCAGTAAAATCCAATTACAAACACACTTGACATGCCAAATGGAGATTATTCTGTTTTCTCAGTAAATATGAACCATTTTGTACCACCGCCCCAGGAGACATCTACAGCTATCCTCAGATATAAAAGATATCCTAAACTACTTGACCGTAGAACTTACACATGTTACAACCTGCACAATCTCTCAAATAATCCAGGACAAAACATTTAAATCCAATCTTCTACCTCTGGAATATAATCTAAACTATCACTTCCTTAACAAATAGTGCAAAAGGAATCAATCCATAAAAGCCAAAAAAAATAAAAAAATATCAAGAAACCAGCAACAAACGGTAATTAAACATATACCGGTAGTATATATTCAACATCTAACACATTTCACATATTACCACCTGTAGATTTAATTACATTGTTTTATAAAACATAAATTAAGTCCATAAACACTTGCTAACAAACTGCCCTTGTAATAAAGTGTGGATATTTTCACTGCATGGCGTACATAATTATACAAGATTACTTTTCAGGTTTGCATAATGATAACCGTAAACACACAAGTCTTTAAATTAACATCTTTCACCTATCTGAGGACGTCACACCTTCAACGACTATCAGCAAATTAATATTATAAACAGATATCTCGACACCAATTGACACTTTACCACATTGCTAAACGGGGGACCATTGTTGTACCACCGCTTTCAATAAGGGATGGATATCCTATATATTCAGAGTAAACAAAGTTTAACGAGGATTTAAAAATACGAGACTACAACAAACGTCCCTTTGACTCTCACATGAATTGTGGACTTCGTGCCTTTAATTCAAGCTGAGAAGCTTTGGACGAAATTAGTCATAGAATTTTGAATAGTAAAAAATAAAGAAGAGTTAGTTATTGTGGTTTTGTATCAATATGGGAAGGAAAATAGTTTGTAAGTGTTTGTGTTTGTGGTCATGCATGAAATATGCACCAAAAAAAGATCTTTGTTGTATGAATAATTGTTGTTAATGATATTTGATCATAAATCAGTTTCCTTTAAAAAAAAAAGTGTTTTACCAAATTTCACACACCCTCTATTCCTAATGCCTCCAGAATTGAACCAAAAGATATAAAACATCTTTAGGTGCATTTCCGTTATGTTATAGAAGATCATATTCGTATGTATTCACTGTGAAATTGTTTATTCAGTGGCTTCCACCTTTTTAATTCAAAAACCATTTAAATGTGTTGCTAGAAATGCAACATCGCTTTAAATAACATAAATGATATAATTTATATTCCATTTCTGCACTCAATTTTTTTTTGTAAAATGACAGGCATGTCATGGCTTCTTGAAATCTTAATACCTTCTAAATAACCAATAACATTATGTGGTCCCGACTTAATTCCATTACGTGATGGGAAAGATTATATTAGCAGGATTTTGTAACGGATATTTCAACAATAAAACAAGTTTAAAGACATGTTTTACTGAACAAAAATGTGATAACCTACAAAAATTACCTACTAAATGTTTCAATTTTACAATAATATGCAGATTTTGTAAAGCCGAAATTAATATTTATTTCATACAATAGTCAACCCCGTTTTCGCTTCTTTGAGAAGGGGTTGAATGGGGTATGAATGTTAATACTTGGACCACGTAATAATCATGAGCTTAACCTTGTTAGATCGTGTGTTGTGTTAATAATACATGTATAATGCAAACCGGCATATGCCTATTACATACTCACACTTACCAACACACAATTAAGTTACCCATAGTTGAATATGCATCAAATGTTTAGTTTGGTAACTCATAATTTAATAGCCATCTATCGTACGACTAATATATTAATCAAAGCTGTAGATAAACTGAGTTTTTGAGTTTTTGAGTATTTTACTCATACATTCTTTACAAAAACCCTCAATTTTTAAAAATGTGAGTATCATTACTCATCAACCTCTGAGCTAAAAACTCATCTTTTAAAAATCATGAGTATCATATATGTGTATGTTTTGTCTGGTGGAACAGTTTATTCCATATTTACATGATGAAAATTGTTCCAATCATGTGTCTAATGTTAAGGTCATACAGCATGTACAGTGATTCTTTTGTTTTTACTTGACTTCCATTTAATCAGAATAGTTATTTCTTTTAAAATGTATTAATTCATTTTGAAAGCATGAACTATTTAAAGCAAATGCTTAAATTACTAGTGGGCGAATGGTTAACGATGTTGCGTTGTAAACCTTCGCCTCTCACCGCTACGGGTTTGAATCCCACTGGGAGCATGACTTGTAAGTGAGGAAGTGTTGATTCTTACGGGTGGCGGGAGGTGTACAGTACTAGTTCTAACCAGGAAAAGTGGTTGGTCTGCCTGCACCACAAAAAATCGACCGTCAAATATAACCTTGCATGACTGTGTTGAAAATGACGTAAAACACCATACAAACAAACAAACTATGAACGATTTCCCTTTACTCATTCATTTTGAATCTGATGAGTAAATACTCATTGCTGTCAAAAGTTATCTACAGCTCTGTATTATGAGAGTATATGTACCACACTATATGATTAACAGAGTTTATTTACAACAAAGGTGATGTAGGGCACATGTTCATCTGTTCTGTGGCTTACCCATGGTGTAAAAATCAAAGGAAAATATTCACTATTTGGCCCTTTAGTCCTTGAAGATGTAACAAGAAATATTATAGGATCAAACTTAATTTGATGCAATAATGGATCTGTGGCTCAAGTTATCTTTGAAATTAAATTCCCATAGATAAGAGTAAGTAACAATTATAAATCCTAGGGAAACACTAAAGAAAGGAATTTACTTTTACTTCATCTAACTATTAGGTCATTGCTCTAGATTTATTTAATTTTGCCTCACCTGATGTTGATGTTGATTTTGAGCTAGAACTGTACAGCTGAAATTGTGCGCATTTGAAATAAATAAATATGTTCAAAGACTAAAATTAATGTTCAGAAAGACCATTATAAGTTCTAACAGAGAGAGAGAGTGCCATAAAGACAGGTTCACCATGACCATTTTGGAGACAACACAATTCGCGTGCAATTCCTGTGCAGTTACCCGAAGTTATATTACTTCAAGTACAGGTAAGAGTCTCAGATGTTCACATCTCTCATTGTGACACAGATTAAATTTCTAATTTGAATATAATCTGATAGAACAGGTGTTCGGGAGATAACTGGTTACATAACACCACAGGTCCACAGCACAGTGGGTTCATAATACAGGAAGATATTGCACCCGCAAGGTTGGGGGACAGTTAAGTATGTTTACACATAACCATGCATGTCACAGTCACTGGGCAGGTCATTTTTTTCGCTGCAAAAGCACTATGTAATCAACATTAAATAACATTAAATGCATTTCACAGTAACTGAGCAAAGTCAGGTTATTTTTAAAGGTGAATGGCCACCCTTTATGTAGTATTATCAATTAACAAATTTAACTCGAACATCATATGGACATTTCTTGATAGTCCAGGAGAGAAACATATTTAAAATCGCTACAAAGACTTATGTAAAAAAAGGTATTATTTGCATGACATAGATACTACTTTAACCACTGCCTGACTGCACGGGGAAATAATTGAATTGAATGTTGTTTAAAGGCTCATCAACACAGTATAGGTTATTTAGAGCTGCCCCAAAGAGAGGGGAAGGATACATAGGAATCCGGGAACCGTACCCTACTCTTATTATCGAATAGATTCCTATGGTTCTTTAACGTGCTCGGAGGATAGACCGATACACGGGACCGCCCTGTTTACGTCCCCATCCGACGGACGATCGGGGAAATGAGGTAAATCTGAATTGTATAGCTGCACAACTATTGCCAGATAATTGATAAATACATTTACCTGCGGATTAATTTACCTGTTCAAAGTTTTCTACATCATCCAATAAAATCTTATTCTCGCTTTTCACAGATATTGCAATATGTTAATTGTAAATATCTATTGTTGTGTATTGATTTTGATTTAAATAAACATAAACATGTTCATGAAACAAAACATGACCGGAGAACTTTAACATAGACTTGAAATGTTGTTAAGGTAATTATTACAGTGCTGCCCCAGAGAGAGGGCAAAAATGTTCAGTAACTCGGCAACCTGCCATAATCCTTACAGCTCATCAACACATTGTTTGGGTTATTTTAAGCCGCCCTGAAAAGAAGGGATAGTAATCCGGGTAACCTGCCCTACTCCTGCCCTACTGGTAATATCCGATAGATTTGTATGGTTCTTTTAACGTGCATGTAGGATCGACTCCGATACAGTGCAACGCCCGGTTTACGTCTTCCTCCGCCAGTTGCAGCTAATGGAAGCAAACTGTTCAACACATGGTTTTGGTTACGAGTCGCCCCAGTGAGATTGGAAGGACACATAGGAATCCTGGAACCTTACCCTTACTATGAAATAGATTCCTATGGTCCTTAAATGTGCTCGGCAGATAAACTCCGATACACGAGACTGCCCAGTTTACGTACTCATCCGACGGACGAGGTTAGGGGAAGTGGCTTGCCCAAGGATACACCGAAGTAACCCAGTGATGCCAGTGTGGCTTGAACCAGTGATCTCCACATTCAGTAGAACGAACATGTCGTCTACTGAGCCACCCCTGCTGCTTGAATTGTAAACAAGAGGACCAAGAGGACATGAGGACGATCTCCAGGTTATCACGCCTCTGACTCCTATTTATTCTGTCAATGGGATGCAAATTATTCAATGAGAATAATGTAATCAGAATGAGAATGTTTTTCTTTCCTGACCCTTAACCCGCTAAGCACGACTATAATAGCCTTTGAGCCCATTGTAAACCCAATCAGCCTGCGAGTTACAGATCAGGATTTACAATGTTTGGCTGCTGATCAGTCATTTCCCCAAAACACCCCTTTGTCACATAAATGGAATGGTCTTAATTCAAAGAAAGATTAGACCATTATATATATGTAGCGGGTTAAGGGTTAATTACTCTTGACGATCAGCTTTGTTGTCTTGAATATCTGGATTTTGCAAGTGTAATTCATCAGAGATATGGTCCCTTAGTTTCCATTTTTTGTCAGGAATGGTGGCCATATTGGATTATGGCTGGCCAAAAATATATATACTAATGGTAGTATATTATAACTAAGCAAATAATCAAGGTTCATAACTCTGTAATGTATGGGTCAATTATTATCATTGTTTCATGCATCAAACACCATATCGATATATATATAGACACAACAAGTTAAAATAAGCTAGTATTTTACTTATTCAGTGAAATGCATTGATCAATTTTGCTCATAAATTTTGCTCCAGACCAAAACCACAAACCCTAACCAATTCAGTGTAGGAATGATCAAGTTTAAATCAACTATTGCTGTCAACTATTTGCCTTTCTTTTCATATGCTTCATCAAAGATGGAAAATTAAAAGATGCAATCTCGATTTATGTCAGAAATATAAAATGACAGATGAATTGATAATCAAGTACACCGATACTGGTAACTGTGATGTGGTTACCACTCCAGATTTGAGAAAGAGATACCTTGATTATACAACTTTTCACTTTACACTCTTTTCTCTCATTTTTTTAACAAAGTGGAAGGGACACAACTCATTTATACCATTTTCAAATATAATACAAATAAGCATGTTTAAGTGGTCTCCCTTTACAGAACGCATTGCTTACTAATTCCGCCAAACAACGGCACAAATTACATTACAAAACCATCATATAATAATGTACATGTGCTGATTAAAACTATAGGCTTTTGCATGGGTTCTTAAAATACCTATGACTGAATGTGCATAAATTATGAGCTCCTATTTTGGGGTTTGGCCTAACTGGTTAAATCTATATTGTGTCTACAAATTTTAGATTCTCAAAATATGCAAGTTATATATATACCAGTAGGTTTAGAAACGGTATACATATATGTTGCACAATTTGACTGTTGTTGGTTGGATTGCTACTTTTATTAAACACCGTAAAGCAAAAGTCATAAATAGGAAAATAAAATATATATGCAACACAGACTGTTTTATCACTGCAATTTCAGCTCTAAATTAAGTTTTTTTTCTCCTGTAGCAAGTTATTCAAAGCACTTGGCTAAATGCATGTAGGTTGCCTGGTTTTACAGACAAGCTTTTACAAATCCCTTCAAATGTAGGTGCTAATGTGTGAGGTACCAGATCAGGGGCGTACTGTGGCCTATTTTCAACATACTCCTAATACGAGGTGCGAAGCGCCGAGTCAGGAGTGTTTGGAAGGTGTCCCCCTTCCACAAGTGGGGTTTGTGGGTACTTATTTCAGACCAAAACGTTGCTTGTACAAGCGGTATTTGTCAAGAATATAGACGTTTTACGCTCACAAAAAAAACAAATTTTCCATCATTACCACTCACCCCACCCCTGCCCCCTCCGACTTTTATCGCATTTTTTCAACTTTTTAGGATTTTTTTTATTATTGATTTTGTTTCCAAGTTCACTCCCGAGACTAAGGGAGTATGCCACGCTATGCCTCTGCAGATCATATTTAATTTTCATCTCTATGACTAACACTCATAAATAACACTCCCACAACACCAGGTTATGAAAAGCTGCATGTAGAAACCAGACGGAAACTCCACATATTTCTTTGATTATGGTAAAGTAATCTGGACAGTATTATATGGAATTCATACATAAAACATTAGAGTTAAGATGTTGCTAAACGACTCCGCGAACATCATAGTTTATTTAGAGCTGCTTCCAAAGATGATACAGAGGAATCGGGGATCACCATACCAGTTCTTATTTAACATACCCTGAGGTTCGACTCCAAAATCACTCAAGGAACACAATACCATCGAAAAGTTCTTATTTAACATACCTGAGAGTTACACTCCAGTACAGTTAACGCCCTTAATTTGAAAGACTAGTTTGAATGTAGCTGCGAGAATCATAGCTCTTATGGTGTGTGCATGTACTACCATGGAGCTACGATGCGATCTTATATACAATAGGTAGGTCACAAATTCAGACACCATTGACCAAACAATGTAGGTACATCCTACCAGAGCCATGATTCTCACATCTAGTTTGAAGGTTGCTGATTTCGGCAAGCTCTTCTACGATTTCAGGAACTGAGGGTTAAGTTGCAACTACGCGTCAACGCAAAAAGTTAATATGGCGCTCACATAAATAAAACATTCCAGACTCGATCACCCTCCATTAACATCGAATGAAAATATACAAAATGGGTCTAAAATCTTCTCCCTTGCAACTGCAAATTTTGTTGTAGACACTTAATTTTAGCTAGAGCCACAACCATTGTTTTCTGCCACCACTCAATTAAGTTGCACCTTAAAAAATACAAGGACGATGATGATGACAATGAAATGAATTCAGAGGGGATCTGGATAAGCAGTGCCCTATTCTGGCCTGGGAACCACACCAGTCTCCAGAAGTGAAGATCACGACACTTTGTAAATTACTAGGGATAGTAAGTAGTTCAAGTTTCCATTGTTTACAATAAACATTTCATGCATATTTATGTTCCACAAAAAGCAGACATTAGCAACAAGAAATGTCTTGATACAATTCATACATTAGATGATTATGTGAGGCATTGCAAATTCAGCTGAATGCCTGAACACAGGTCTATTGCATCAGGACAGTTGCCATTACTGTTGCCATGACCAAGTGGTAGGGTTCTTAAATTCCTTTCAACTAAAATGCTTGATGTTTATTCACGATGTGCAGGGAAACATTGTGTTCTGAAGTAAGCACACTGCTTCGTCATTGGAAGGGAACATTTATTTCATACAGATTACCTCCTAGTGTTTGCGATTAATTTATGGTGGGTAAACATATCTAATGATGATTTGGGACGGCAAAAAATCTGTTCATGTGTGTCACCGGGATATTTTACCTACCCGTATGTAATTAGATCATTAACATTTATCTCAATCAATTTTTTTCAAATTACTAAGTGAATTAAAAATGTCAGTTTTTGTAACTGTCTAGAAGTCCATCAAGTCCACAGGAGATAAATTGATTCAGTACCATCAACAGTGGGCACTGAGGGTGTGCAATATGCACTTATTATTTTAATGTCCACAGTTCAGATTAAACTGTCACTTTCTTTCAAATAAATGGCATCAATTTAGGGACTGGTAAAGTCTGATGGGACAACATAAATTGGGATGTTTGGGAAGGCGAGTCCCTGGGGGAAGGCTAGTCCCTGGACTCACTGAGAAGATAGGCTCACCAGTTCTTACAGAAATCGGAATTGCTCTGTATCTTCTCCATCTCTGGGCGTGCCTCTAAATAAAGTAAATAAGGTTAAACATTTAGAGATCACCCGCAAAGTCGTTTGTGCCGACATCAGCAGATAGATGCATCACCAGGCAACTGTACAGTTTTCTCATTGATCAACGCTGTTTTAAACAAGTAATATCAAACCTAAAAGTGAAAAATATAACTGAAGGAAGATCTCCACATTTGTTTATAATACTACTAATACTGTCCACAATAAAATGATTATAAACATTTGGTGGGTGGGGGATTTTTTATTACCCTGTGTTTAATAGCATACATTGCAAGCACAGCATATCACCCAAGGCTTAATTGACATAACAGCTGTATTAAAATTCCCCCAGAAAACCAAATAAATTATTAATGGCTGACTGACCTACCTTGAGATACCTCGACAACAGAATCTCACCACAGTTTCTCCTGAGTTTCAGGTCTTTAAATGCCTCGCCCGGCGATGTAGGCTCAGATGGGGCGGAAGATTTTGATGAGTTGCTGTCAATCCCATTGGCCAAATGGTCACCCATAATGGTGACACTCTTACTTCTTATTTGTTATCCAGTTATAAAAAATTACCTATCCAGTTATAAATCACACTTATCATTAAATTATCACTCACTTAACCTCAACTTGTCTCTCACCTTTCATTAAGTTATAATTGACATTTATCCTTATCATCTAGTTATCACTTTTTTATCATTGAGCTATCTCTGATAATTATCAACCAGTTTTAACTCATTTGTTATTAAATTAATGATCATTCACTCAGTTTATAATCCAATTATCACTTTACTCATTTAACATCCAGCAGATTCAGTTATCACTCATTTATGATTTATTATTCACTAATCATTAAATAATCACTTACTTTTTATCTAGTTAACTCACATATTATCAAGTTACTTTTCATATACCGGTAGTTATCACTCATTTATCACAGAGTTATATTGTTCATTTATCCTTTAGTTATCACTCGCATATTATCAAGTTATGTTTCATTTAGTTAATCATCAGTCATTTACAAATGAGTGTTCACTGACATAACACTCTCAAATTTCAGACTAACATTCAAACCACCACACTCAAGACAAACAATTGTTATCACTTCCTTTTCTATGTGTGTGTGTATCAGATAGATCAGACTATAATTTATATCACAACTTTTCTATTCCTGTCAATATCTGCATGTTGACACATTTCCAACAAATTATACTAATTCCTGTTGGCCTGTCTGTACACCTCCAGATAAAACTTTACACAATGCTTAATCTGATCATTAATTATCAATTAACTTTTTTACATTATTTTATTAGAGAAACAGTACCATGTTGCCAGCACTTTTCTGCCTCCTGGTACAGATAATGATCCTAACACGATTATATAATTTACTAATTTACTACTTACATCAACAATGTATTGTTAAATTATACCATACTATACTACTCTCCAAACACATAAAAGTTTCTTTCAGTTCGCTGACAATCACTTCATCACAGATAATCTCAGTTGGTCACTTATCACTTATCCACTGTGAATAGCTTGCACAATAGCCCTCCCGGCAGTTTAATTTCTTATCCATTTATTTTCGTAACTCTTAAAAACCCATTTCATCACTTAGCGATATTGTCAAATAAAGTAATCTTTTCAAGTTAGTCGACTGGTGGTAAGTCAGTAACGATCAGTAACAAAGCCAGATCACACTGTGTTGATCACTTATCTAACCTAGCTGGCCATACAAACACCACTTGAAAAATGTGGCTTTTTCACTTGTACTCTGTCAAGTGCATCTACCGATTCAACATGACAGTATGGCAGTCATATCTGGATATATTTATTCTTCCGGTAAAACAATCAAACACTTTTCCTGTCAATGTTTTCAACTTGATTTCAAACTTAGCAACTTTAATTATTCCGAAGTTCAAGGGAAATTGCTCTCTCAACAATTGAATAGCTTTGTCAGCTTTCAAAACAGCTGAGCAACAATGAGCATTTCTGTCAATTGTTCAAAGTCTGCATTTCCATGGTAACCAAATCACACATTCGAAAATCCCACAAAAAAGCAACGAAGCTAATTTTAATATTAACTACATGCACTGCAATTTAACTGAATCCGACAAAATAAATTCTGTAGTGAAACTTGTTTTCAGTTGTGAGTAAACTGATGCAAGAAATACCAGTTGTAAATGTCAAATTCTGCTGCACTATTACTATTATAAATGTTGACTTGACATCAAGCTATTACAAAATTATAAACACATAAACTGCCAATAAATAGTCTCCAATCAAGACTACAAAAAGATGGGTATTATATAGCATAAATGATTTTAAAGATTGATCAATTTTACTTATGTCTAGATATATGTCACTAGTTTGACATTTAACGTTCAGTGTGACAAATGGTGCCACTATTATTATCAGATTATTAACGGATCAAATCTGCTCAAAATGGTCCCCATCATGAACCTGCAAGATTTAACCACCAAATCAAAGGATTATCTAATTGCTCTAGGGTCCTTTATCTGACTATGACATTTTATAAGAAACAACTTGATGACCACCGATATGGGAGGGAGTGATCGAGAGTGAGTGATCAGATGTTTTGAGATTTTGTCATATTTTCTTGTTTTCCTTATTCCTAAAATATTGAAACCAAGTTCCCTATTTGTAGAGGCATGTTTTGAGAAATACAATCAACATACCATGTCTTCAAAAGGATGCTCTACTGGCTCATATAACAAAAGATGAAGTGACCTAATTATTCTGTCAATCAGATGTATATATCAAATTATCACTTTATCAGAGAATATTAGCAGTCTCAGTCTCTGATAGGTTTTATTCAATTAGCTTAAGCATTTAAAGAGTTATATGGATCCAACATGAAAATTGCTTGACCTTGACCTTAAACAATGTGACCCTGAAATTGGTGCAAAACACACTGTCTATTGACCAAACATGAAAATTGCATGACCTTGACATGTGATATTGACAACATACCAAGTTCGGCGCCTACCACAATATACTGATGATACAATTTTCACCCCATTTTATCTAAACGGGTTTATAAAGGACCAGATAAAAAAAGTGCATCACCTTAACCCATGACCTTGAACAAACAGTTAACTGAATTTATTTTAAAAAGCTAAATATCAAATCTTTTGACATGATCACACATTTGTGGATATTGCTCATTGTCAAAATTGTCCGAGATTTAATTGTAACAAACTATCAAGTTAAAACTTTGTACAAATCTTAAGCTCTTTACTAAAGTTGCCACATTATAAAACAAGCAGCATTTCAATAATCAAGGGCAACAACTCCATAACACATGTATCGATTTGCCCATTGTCAGTCAAACTCTCCATGAACTTATTGAAATAAACTTTCAAATCCAATTTGGTGAAAATCAAAACCATTTACTGAATTTACTATGTTCATAAGAATTACCTTACTGACAACAGACAAAATACTCATATTAATTAAAGGGAGCAAAAAATACAACCGAGGGAATAATGTAGCTGACTCAGTTTTATTAAATCTGTTCTTGATAAGTATTGTAAGAAGCAAAACCTCTCACGCTCCATAACACTGGCTGGCTTAAGCGGTATTCTACTTCGTAGCGTATACCTATATTGGGATTGTTGCAAGGGACCAGTTAAAACTAGAGCTGTCGCCTTTTAAGGGCGACAAATATACCCCCACTACCGGTCCCCACATTTCCCACCCTACCGTTTGAGTAAAGATTGAGTGGAATGGGATTTTCATGATCAGGTAATGGTGGCCTTGACTTTTGACCTACTGACCTCAAAATCAATAGGGGACATCTTTTCATCACAGGCAGTCCACCTATTAAGTTTCATGAGGTTTGCTTCAGGGAAGCTGAGTTATGGAGCGGACAAGATTTTATGATCAGGTAATGGTGGCCTTGACTTTTGACCTACTGACCTCAAAATCAATAGGGGACACCTTTTCATCACAGGCAGTCCACCTATTAAGTTTCATGAGGTTTGCTTCAGGGAAGCTGAGTTATGGAGCGGACAAGATTTTTCATTATCGGGTTCTGGTGACCTTGAGCTTTGACCTACTGACCTCAAAATCAATAGGGGTCATCCGCTCACCACAGGCAGTTCACCTATGAACTTTCATGAGATTTGCTTCAGGGTGAGGCGTTAAGGGGGCACTCCTCCGTTTTGCATGAATGTCCATGGTGTAAATCAGTAAGAAATCAACTAAGCATCTTTTAGGTCCATGGATGGTATTTATAATAATTATGAAACACATGTTTGATGTTGTTTTCAGTTTTGAGTACTTCTAAGTTTATTTCGGTGTATTGGAATATGCATTCTTTGGGTTTTTTGGAGGCTATAAATAGAAAAATGCCCAACTAGCAAAAACTTCCAAAAAGTAGGTAAAATGGCTGATTTTGACTCACGGGGCGATCAGCATGGAATAACTTTTTAAAATGCGGAGAAGGTATGTCAAACTTAGCATTTCCTGATACGCAAGAGCATCATGACCCTGATATGCTTAGGAAAATTCTTTTTTTTTTATTTATTGACATTTGAAATATTGCTAAAATTGCTTTTTTAGCATGTTTTGAGGGGTGGGGTAATCTTAAAGAAATGGGACTAAAGTTGTACAGACAATGCTTTTTGATGCTTTTATTTGGTATGGAAACATGTGCAATTTTATTGTCTTCTAAGAAATGTATGACACAATGATGATGTGATTTATTTTTGCTCAAGGATTCAGGCTAAGGGCTTGTCATGGGTTTGATTATTGAGAACTGTACATTAAACTGTGGAGTTCCCCCTGTGGAGCGGAGAAGGTTTTTTATTATCTGGTGCCGGTGACCTTGACCTCTGACCTACTCAAAATCAATAGGAGTCATCCTCTCACCACAGGCAATTCACCTATGAAGTTTCATGAGCTTTGCTTCAGGGCAAAAGGAGATATGGAGCAGCAAGGTTTTTCATTATTGGATGCCGGTGACTTTCACCTTTGACCTCAAAATCATAAGTGGTCATCCTCTCACCACAGGCAGTTCACTGATGAAGTTTCATGAGATTTGCTTCAGAGGGAGAGGAGTTATGAAGCGGACAAGGTTTTTCATTATTGGGTGCCCGTGACCTTGACCTTTGACCTACTGACCTCAAAATCAATAGGGGTTGTCCTCTCATTACAGGCAGTTCACCTATGAAGTTTCATGAGATTGGTGGAAAGGAGTTATGGAACGGACAAGGTTTTTCATTATAGGGTTATGGTGACCTTGACCTTTAGCCTACTGACCCTAAAATCAATAGGGGTCGTCTTCTCACCACAGGCAGTTTATCTATGAAGTTTCATGAGATTTGCCCAAGGGGGAGAGGAGTTATGGTGCTTACAAGGTTTTTCGTTATCGGGTCCTGGTGTCCTTGACCTGTCACCTACTGACCAAAAAATCCATAGGGGTCATCCTCTCGCCACAAGCAGTTCACCTATGAAGTTTTATGAGATTTGCCTAAGGGGAAGAGGACTTATGGTGCAAACAATGTTTTTCATTATCTGGTCCCAGTGACCTTGACCTTTGACCTACTGACCTCAAATTAATAGGGATCATCCGCTCATGACAGGCAGTTCAGCTATGAAGTTTCATGAGATTTGCTTCAGGGAGACAGAACCTATGGTGCGGACAAGGATTTCATTATCGGATCCCGGTGACCTTGACATTTGACGTACTGACCTCAAAATCAATAGTGGTCATCCTCTCATCACAGGCAGTCCACCCATAAAGTTTTATGATTATGAACCGAACAGTTTCCAGTTTGACGCCCATAAGTATAAGTATGCTGCAAACACCCAAAGATAGCGTCATACAGGCATATCCCTCATCAATTCCCAGTGTATAAGATACAAGTAAAGCAACCTGAGGACAAGGGAGCCCATATCATTCACACTACAAACCACACAGGCACACATCACATACACCACAACGCCAAACACAATTCGGACCGGAAAGAGCTAACACAAGAAATTAAGTTGAATTAACCACTGATGTTGGCTCTTGTTTTGGCATATATTTAGGCATTAAATAGAAATGTTGGCAAGGCCTATATATGTCATTTTTAAATTTTAAGTCCAGACTCTATTGTACCTATACCTTTAGGATAGGTACAATAGGGTGAAACCAGTATACCCCACTAAACTTCATTTAGCGGAGAGGGTGGGGGGTATAATAACACTACTGATTCATAGCACGGGGAGACTTTTTACAGCCGCCACACTGCAGTAAACCAACACTAGTGTGAATGATAAAGGAGATCCTTTGGAAGCCACAAACACAACCGAGAGAATAAAAGTGGCAGACTCAGTTTTATTGAGTTTACACCAAGCATCACATTTGCTGTCATTACAAGCTGTCAGCGTACATGCTTTTTTTTTTGTAAGTGTTATAAACTTCTGCTGTATTCCAAGAATGATGCAATTTCAGAGTATGTACATAATATATACATCTGTAACAGTGTTTTACCATTTCCCACTGGAGTCTAGGGCTTCAATTATTCAGGATCTGAATGAAAAACTACATGAAATATTTTTCAGTTTGAACATGGTTTTGTAACCGGAGGCCCCGTGTTCAATGACAATCCTCCATAGTGCCACCGAGTTCTGTCGGTGTGTTCTTGGGCAAGACGCTTTCCCTCACCCGTCGGATGGGAACGTAAACCGGACGGTCCCTTGTATCGGTCTATCCTCCGAGCACGTTAAAGAACCATAGGAATCTATTTGATAATAAGAGTAGGGCAGGTTTCCGGATTCCTATGTATCCTTCCCCTCTCTCTGGGGCAGTTCTAAATAACTATACCGTGTTGATGAGCCGTTAAACAACATACAATTCAATTCAACATGGTTTCCGTATCAGGTTGTTAATGGCCACTACCGGATACCTGAGGTAACAGAGGTATCAGAAGCACCTACCACCATGGCTTCAAGCTGCATATTTTGAGATGCAGCAGAACCATGTCTTGAAGAGGCATGTCTCCAGGCCAACCATGTCTTGAAGAAGCATGGTTCCATACCAACCATGTCTTAAAGAGGCATGTTTCCAGACCAACCATGTCTTCAAGAGGCATGTTTACAGATATACCATGTCTTGAGGAGGCATTTTTTCAGATATAACATGTCTTCGAGAGGCATTTTCCAGACAAACAATGTCCTGAGGAGGCATTTTTTCAGATATACCACATCTTCGAGAGGCATTTTCCAGACATAACATGTCTTGAGGAGGCATTTTTTCAGATATACCATGTCTTCGAGAGGCATTTTCCAGACAAACTAAGTCTTCAAGAGGCATGTTTTCAGACCAACCATGCCTTCAAGAGGCATGTTTCCAGACAAACCATGTTTTCAAGAGGCATGTTTCCAGACCAACAATGTTTCCAGACCAACCATGTCTTCAAGAGGCATGTTTCCATAACAACAACATCTTCAAGAGGCATGTTTCCATAACAACCACATCTTCAAGAGGCATGTTTCCATACAAACCATGTCTTCAAGAGGCATGTTTCCATAAGAACCATGTCTTCAAGAGGCATGTTTCCAGACAAACCATGTCTCCAAGAGGCATGTTTCCAGACAAACCAGGTCTTCAAGAGGCATGTTTCCAGAACAACATGTCTTTCCAGACATGGTTCTAGACCAACCATGTTTTCAAGAGGCATGTTTCCATAACAACCACATCTTCAAGAGGCATGTTTCCAGACCAACCATGTCTTCAAGAGGCATGTTTCTAGACCAACCATGTCTTCAACAACATCTTCAAGAGGCATGTTTCCATAACAACCACATCTTCAAGAGGCATGTTTCCAGACAAACCATGTCTTCAAGAGGCATGTTTCCATAAGAACCATGTCTTCAAGAGGCATGTTTCCAGACAAACCATGTCTTCAAGAGGCACGTTTCCAGACAAACCAGGTCTTCAAGAGGCATGTTTCCAGAACAACATGTCTTTCCAGACATGGTTCCAGACCAACCATGTCTTCAAGAGGCATGTTTCCATAACAACCACATCTTCAAGAGGCATGTTTCCAGACCAACCATGTCTTCAAGAGGCATGTTTCTAGACCAACCATGTCTTCAAGAGGCATGTTTCCAGACCAACCATGTTTCCAGACAAACCATGTCTTCAAGATGCATGTTTCCATAAGAACCATGTCTTCAAGAGGCATGTTTCCAGACAAACCATGTCTTCAAGAGGCACGTTTCCAGACAAACCAGGTCTTCAAGAGGCATGTTTCCAGAACAACATATATTTCCAGATATGGTTCCAGACCAACCATGTCTTCAAGAGGCATGTTTCCATAACAACCACATCTTCAAGAGGCATGTTTCCAGACCAACCATGTCTGCAACAGGCATGTTTCCAGACCAACCACGTCTTCAAGAGGCATGTTTCCATAACAACCACATCTTCAAGAGGCATGTTTCCAGAACAACCACATCTTCAAGAGGCATGTTTCCAGACCAACCATGTCTTCAAGAGGCATGTTTCCAGAACCATGTCTTCAACAGGCATGTTTCTAGACCAACCATGTCTTCAAGAGGCATGTTTCCAGACCAACCATGTCTTCAACAGGCATGTTTCTAGACCAACTATGTCTTCAAGAGGCATGTTTCCATAACAACCATGTCTTCAAGAGGCATGTTTCCAGAACAACCATGTCTTCAAGAGGCATGTTTCCATAACAACCATGTCTTCAAGAGGCATGTTTCCAGACCAACCATGTCTTCAACAGGCATGTTTCTAGACCAACCATGTCTTCAAGTGGCATGTTTCCAGACCAACCATGTTTCCAGACCAACCATGTCTTCAAGAGGCATGTTTCCAGACCAACCACGTCTTCAAGCATGTTTCCAGACCAACCATGTCTTCAACGGGCATGTTTCCAGACCAACCATGTCTTCAACAGGCATGTTTCAAGACCAACCACGTCTTCAAGCATGTTTCCAGACCAACCACGTCTTCAAGAGGCATGTTTCCATACCAACAATGCCTTCAAGAGGCATGTTTCCAGACCAACCACGACTTCAAGAGGCATGTTTCCAGACAAACCATGTCTTCAAGATGCATGTTTCCATAAGAACCATGTCTTCAAGAGGCATGTTTCCAGACAAACCAGGTCTTCAAGAGGCATGTTTCCAGACCAACCATGCCTTCATGAGGCATTTTTCCAGACCAACCATGTCTTCAAGAGGCATGTTTCCATAACAACCACATCTTCAAGAGGCATGTTTCCAGACCAACCACATCTTCAAGAGGCACGTTTCCAGACCAACCATGTTTCCAGACAAACCATGTCTTTAAGAGGCATGTTTCCAGACCAACCACATCTTCAAGCATGTTTCCAGAACAACCATGCCCTCAAGAGGCATGTTTCCAGAACAACCATGCCTTCAAGAGGCATGTTTCCATAACAACCATGTCTTCAAGGGGCATGTTTCCAGACCAACCATGTCTGCAAGAGGCATGTTTCCAGACCAACCATGTCTTCAAAAGGAATGTTTCCAGAACAACCATGTCTTCAAGAGGCATGTTTCCATAACAACCATGTCTTCAAGGGGCATGTTTCCAGACCAACCATGGCATGTTTCCAGACCAACCATGTCTTCAAGAGGCATGTTTCCAGACCAACCATGTCTTCAAGAGGCATGTTTCCAGAACAATCATGTCTTCAAGAGGCATGTTTCCAGACAAACCATGTCTTCAAGAGGCATGTTACCATAACAACCATGTCTTCAAGAGGCATGTTTCCAGACCAACCGTGGCATGTTTCCAGACCAACCATGTCTTCAAGAGGCATGTTTCCAGACCAACCATGTCTTCAAGCATGTTTCCAGACCAACCATGTCTTCAAGAGGCATGTTTCCAGACCAACCATGTCTTCAAGAGGCATGTTTCCAGACCAACCATGTCTTCAAGAGGAATGTTTCCAGAACAACCATGTCTTCAAGAGGCATGTTTCCATAACAACCATGTCTTTAAGGGGCATGTTTCCAGACCAACCATGGCATGTTTCCAGACCAACCATGTCTTCAAGAGGCATGTTTCTAGACCAACCATGTCTTCAAGAGGCATGTTTCCAGAACAATCATGTCTTCAAGAGGCATGTTTCCAGACAAGCCATGTCTTCAAGAGGCATGTTACCATAACAACCATGTCTTCAAGAGGCATGTTTCCAGACCAACCGTGGCATGTTTCCAGACCAATCATGTCTTCAAGAGGCATGTTTCCAGACCAACCATGTCTTCAAGAGGCATGTTTCCAGACCAACCACGTCTTCAACAGGCATGTTTCATAACAACCATGTCTTCAAGAGGCATGTTTCCAGACAAACCATGTATTCAAGAGGCATGTTTCCAGACCAACCATGTCTTCAAAAGGCACGTTTCCATAACAACCATGTCTTCAAGAGGCATGTTTCCATAACAACCATGTCTTCAAGAGGCATGTTTCCAGACCAACCATGTCTTCAAGAGGCATGTTTCCATAACAACCATGTCTTCAAGAGGCATGTTTCCAGACAAACCATGTATTCAAGAGGCATGTTTCCAGACCAACCATGTCTTCAAAAGGCACGTCTCCATAACAACCATGTCTTCAAGAGGCATGTTTCCAGACAAACCATGTATTCAAGAGGCATGTTTCCAGACCAACCATGTCTTCAAAAGGCACGTCTCCATAACAACCATGTCTTCAAGAGGCATGTTTCCAGACCAACCATGTCTTCAAAAGGCACGTCTCCATAACAACCATGTCTTCAAGAGGCATGTTTCCAGACCAACCATGTCTTCAAGAGGCATGTTTCCATAACAACCATGTCTTCAAGAGGCATGTTTCCAGACAAACCATGTATTCAAGAGGCATGTTTCCAGACCAACCATGTCTTCAAAAGGCACGTCTCCATAACAACCATGTCTTCAAGAGACATGTTTCCAGACAAACCATGTATTCAAGAGGCATGTTTTCAGACCAACCATGTCTTCAAAAGGCACGTCTCCATAACAACCATGTCTTCAAGAGGCATGTTTTCCATAACAAGAGGCATGTTTCCAGACCAACCATGTCTTCAAGAGACATGTTTCCAGACAAACCATGTCTTCAAGAGGCATGTTTCCAGACAAACTATGTCTTCAAGAGGCATGTTTCCAGAACAACCATTTCTTCAACAGGCATGTTTCCAGACAAACCATGTCTTCAAGAGGCATGTTTCCAGAACAACCATGTCTTCAAGAGGCATGTTTAGTGACATTATTTTCTTATTTTGTGGCATGTCAGAATTCACAGATTCTTTTCAGTCACTCAAGACATTAATCAATTCCAAGATAATTTCACTACTTGAGATTTATTAACATTTTCTGCAAATATTTTCATTAAAATTTACTTTATCTGTAATAACCTCCGACATCATGTAACAGGCAAGCTGAATTATGAAGTGTTGAAGTCTACAGACATAATATTTGTTCTGTTTATCAGCTATGGTATTTATGATTGTCAGAGAGTAAATTTTAAAATTGAAGTCTGTGCAAGATAAAGAACAGATCTTGCAAAGAAAGCAATAAAACGATCATTCTTTCAATACACGTGGAGTGTCATATTCCCATATCTATATAATTATATAAATCAAATTCGTTAGTCAAACATTTTTCCTTTCCTGCGTAAATTAAAAATTCACATCACAGAAAAATCATGTTTACATATTACTTTCAAACATTTCCTCAAACATTTCTTCAGTATTTGTTATCACTATATCTATTGATAAATCCAATTAAAATCCGTCCAGGTACTTTCATGTGGGAAATTTCACACATACCCGAGACATTTATTTAATGGATCCTCAAATCAACTATATCTATTTTCATTCATAACGGCATAGTTTCAGTTTTTGTGCATTAAACGGTTTTATCGTGCAACATTCGACACATCACTATCTTTATTACTGTTTATTCACCTGCTTCAAAAAATAATTTCTATAGGTTTAAATATACAGACATAAAAATGTTTCAATGGAACTTGGCTGAAACATTTTAAAGATTCTTTTATTAGGCAATATGAGATAACCTTTTGTTTTTAAGTGCAAAACAGGAAATGCAAGTCAGTTCCTAGATTTATGGAAATTATCTATTTATTGAAAAATATAACCTGTCCTATATTAAAATAACACGCAGCAGTATCTACGGTACTTGAATTTATGCAAGAATTGCCAAAAAACAAAACAGATTGTAGTCAATTATAGAATCCACGAACATCTCCATTAAATCGTAATTACAAATTCGTGCCATTCACATTAGTTAATTACCTCTATAGGCCACACATTTTTGAAAAGCTACACAACTTTTCTATTCCTTTATACAAGTTTAACAAAAACTATATCTTACAAAATACAAATTAATTTTAATTTCAATGTTTTTTTTAAAATAAACTATATCTTTTGTGTTACTATAGTTATCATAATGAGAAGTTTTCTCATTATGATAACACTTTCTCGTCAATCACACCAGTGAATTATTTCTCTGTATTACAAATCCTCGTCATTCATTCCAGTGAATTATTTCGTCATTCACTCCAGTGAATTATTTCTCTGTATTACAAATCCTCGACATTCACTCCTGTGAATTATTTCTGTGTATTACAAATCCTCGTCTGTCACTCCAGCGAATTAGTTCTCTTACTGCCAATACAGGCCATTCAGTTAATAAACATCTACTATAGTATTCACTTGAGAATTTTAAGGTGAATTTCATCTATTCTAGAAATAAGGAAATGATTTCCTCACAATTTTCACTATTTTGCAAACACCTTTTATTCTGTCATTTTAGTGTAAATGTACCACTTTCTAGGCTCCTATATAACGTTATACATCGCCAGTAGCAGAAAACAGCTGTGTAAATATATTTTGAATCCATATAAATATTTCCTGTTTTGTTGCCACTTTTCTCATTTACTCATCACATTCTTACATCACTCATCCCAAAATGATAAAAGCTTGTAAAATATGAAGTGATAGACAGCATTTAGCAGGACCAACCTAAATACTTCCTGGCTTTATGTCACAGATTCTTGGTAAATTTTACACCTTCACTCAAGATATCTGCCAGTCCTGGAATTGGTGATGGGACATACACTTTATCTCTACATTTTCACAGTATAAAGAAACGAAATGAAATAATTATATCATAAAAATACTTAGTCTACACTCAAAATTTAAGTTGACTAAAATTTCTAAAAAAAATAAAAGTTTTTATCATACAATTTTGTGGTGTAAAAACAATCGGTAGCTGTTAGGCCAAAAAGGTCGGACCTGCACATAATTTTTACAAGCATGGTTGAAAAATATAATAATGAAATAATCGAGTGTGAATTGGTTGAATTTTATATGATAAAATGCATCAGAAAAGTTCTACATTTTCATTTTTTTCTGGAGGGACATATATACCGGACCTCCTTTGATCACAACATAAAAACCAGACTTGCCCATCAAAAAGTCTAGCTACGCTCCTGTATATCCGGGATTTTCCCTGTGTCTTGACCACTGGATTGAGCGCAGGTTGAGTCCAAATTGAGGGTCCCTTTCTTCGCCTTGAAAACTTGTGCATACAATGATACAAGTTGGTATTGCATTGTTTCCCATCAGACGATGTTTACAAGTTTCAGTTTCAAGTTTCAAGTACTCTACACTGATTTGCCACTGTTAAAAACTTCAAATGCTAAATTCACTGCATTTCTAAATCCTGCTTTGCACAAAAATTCAAGTTTGAAGTACCTTTTCTTGAAATGGTGGTAGTTGTATTATAAATTGCTCTATCTGTACTTGCAAGCTCAGTGGGTAAGGCATTGCGCTAAAGCATTACAGACCTATGACCTATGTGGGTTCATCCCCTGGCAGAGGGTGAGATATAGATGACAGCCTTCATCTTATCTCCCTCTGAGGTTTCTATACAATGATGTTCTAATCCCATTTCATGTCTCCGTGGCCAAATGGTTAACGACGTTGCGTTGTAAACCTTCGCCTCTCACCGCTGCGGGTTCGAATCCCATTGGGAGCTTGACTTGTGAGGAAGTGTCGATTCTAGCGGATGGCGGGTAGTGTACGTACTGATTCTACCCAGAAAAAGTGGGTGGTCTGACTCCACCACAAAAAATAGACTGTCATATATAACCTTACATGTTGAAAATGACATAAAAACACCATACAAACCATCAGATCATATATATTCTAAAATATTTCACTATACATTGAAAATGAGATAAAACAGTTTTGGAAGGGAAGGAGGTCAACCCTTCTTCTTTATAACTTCAGGGTTTTTTGTTTTCTTTATCAATCAAAATACCCTTCCTTCTGTAAGCAGATAAATAACATGGTTTTACATTTAAATTTGATTGCAAAGTTTCCCCAAACATCACCATTACTGTTCGAGATAAACACGAGGCAAACAACACGTTGCTCATTAGAATAGATCTGTTGTTACATTTTGTATTTTAGACTTTTATTCTGGGTTTTCAATCATACAATCATGTGACGAGAACTAACCATCTACTACATTGCCCAGTGAAATATTAACCATCTACTACATTGCCCAGTGAAAATTTAACCATCTACTACATTGCCCAGAGAAATATTAACCATCTACTACATTGCCCAGTGAAATATTAACCATCTACTACATTGCCCAGTGAAATATTAACCATCTACTACATTGCCCGGTGAAAAATTAACCATCTACTACATTGCCCAGTGAAATATTAACCATCTACTACATTGCCCAGTGAAATATTAACCATCTACTACATTGCCCAGTAAAATATTAACCATCTACTACATTGCCCAGTGAATATTAACCATCTACTACATTGCCCAGTGAAATATTAACCATCTACTACATTGCCCAGTGAAAAATTAACCATCTACTACATTGCCCAGTGAAATATTAACCATCTACTACATTGCCCAGTGAAACATTAACCATCTACTACATTGCCCAGTGAAATATTAACCATCTACTACATTGCCCAGTGAAAATTTAACCATCTACTACATTGCCCAGTGAAATATTAACCATCTACTACATTGCCAAGTGAAAATTTAACCATCTACTACATTGCCCAGTGAAATATTAACCATCTACTACATTGCCCAGTGAAATATTAACCATCTACTACATTGCCCAGTGAAAATTTAACCATCTACTACATTGCCCAGTGAAATATTAACCATCTACTACATTGCCAAGTGAAAATTTAACCATCTACTACATTGCCCAGTGAAATATTAACCATCTACTACATTGCCCAGTGAAATATTAACCATCTACTACATTGCCCAGTGAAAAATGAAATCTTACCACCCAATACCTGCCTCCTACTTGAAATATATTTTCCAAAAACAAGAGTACACCATGGAAACTGAGCTCTCCTGGGGAGAAAAAGCATCATGAATTACCGACAGGTAGTTTTAAAGTGAAGCGCAAATACATGGCATTCTGAACAGAACCGTTTACACTTCATTTTTCAGCAACAGGAGCTAATTTGGATTTTAGCCTGATTAGCTGACATTTGGGAAGACACAACTTCTGTGCCTTTCATCTCTTAGTGATTATTGTGAGTTCCGTTCAAAACAGTTATACCCGAACTTAGAATTTCCTATCTGAACTGGATCCCGATGAAAGGACTGAAACCACAGACAAGATTTGTTTGGCCTAACATGGCATTGCACCTAGTGGTTACAGCCAATATAATCATGGTCACATTAATCTGCAACATGTGCATGCTTACAAATACTGCCAATATAGATTCCCTAATTACAGAGTAATAAGGTCAAAGGTCACCACAGTCAATTACTGCCTCACAATCACAATTAAGTAACATACCATTACAAGGGTCAAGGCTATTACTGGATCATTAAGTAATGGAGAAGGCCATTATGAAGCAACAGGAGCTGGTGAATAGTGGCTGAAGAAGAACTATTACATCACAGGCTGCATAGGAACCAACATTAATGCAATTATTACAAATGAAGTCCAAGCCTTCTTCTTTGTTAATATTCGGTGCCTGACAAAAATCACAAATATTATTTTGTATTAGATTGTTTAATGTAACTATGATATTGTTGTTGTTTTGTGTGTGTTGTTTTGGCAGAATATTACTAAATAAATGACTGTTTCCAGTATAACTGTCCTGCGTGTCATACTGCAGCGCCCTTTACAAAATATTTAAAACTCCAAAGACGGGTATGTTAAAAGCAACAAAATCTGTATCGTATACCTTTCTGGAGTGCCATGTGTGAAATTACTAATTTCAAATATCCACAATTTACAAACTAGTCAATGTTCAAATCTTGCTCAGGACAATTCCCTTTTCCGTATTTATTCCAAGGCATCCCATTTTCTAGCGTTTGCGTAGTGCTCTGAAGTGGTTGTAAAAAAAGTCGCACCGACTACAAATCAGTACTATTATTACTTACTGATCCTTTGGGATCGTCAAGCCCAATCATTGTGGCTTTAAAGTGTAATACAGTGGGGGTGTGAGGGGTGTTGCACATGAACAGACTCAACTCTTTTCTCTCTGTTTGTGTTTGTTGCTTCCAAAGGACACCCTTCTTATTATTTATTGTTCATATAATCATTCCAACCTCCACCCACTGCTCCAACCCCAACCCTTTGCTATCAACTCCACCCTGCGACTTATCAGTCCATATTAATAGCAAGAATTTGGATGGGTGAACAACTTTTCCTTGTTTCATTCACACTCGAATAAAATGTTTAAATAAAGATTCAACAGCTTTTAATGTCAAACATTTTATTACAAATAGTTGTCATTCTGACCTGTTCCTTAATGTGGGGTAGAGCTCAAAACCATAAAATGTACTTCTCAACAACTTATACATGTTTTTTGTAAAGGCATACATTTATGTGAAGTGTTTATTAACAAATGTCGTGAACGTCACTTCAGAAATAATATATGTGTTTTATGCATGAGGAAGGAGTGTTTAAACACATAAAATGGATTTCTTTCATGCTAAAGTACTCTTCTCTTACACTTACAGGATTGTAAATATAACATAAATAACACAAATTGAATCAGTTATATAAAATATGAACCGATAGAAATTATCAAGAATACAATTTTATTTATGTGGGTTTTAGGATGGAACGCCGACACAAAAGGTCTTAATTAATTCACCAGAAATGAATATTACATACCCACTTCATTTACACTGAAATAAAAATATGCAGAATGAGTCTAGTACTTCCTCCCCTGCAGAGCTGCGGAGTTGCTGCAGATTATGTTGTAGACACCCCATCTATACTGAATCATCACTCAAGTGCTACCTGACAAGGCAAGAGATGATGAAGAAATGCAGGACAAAAAAAAGAACAAAACGAAAATGAAATTGGGTGAATTTGATCACTCCTGTCTTATTCTTGCTAGGGGAATCACACACCAATCTCTTTTCTATGTGACCTCGATCACGGAATATAGTGAAATTATAAACGTCTGAAATGAGAAGCTTTAATCGTCCGTTTTGTGTGGATATGTGCGCGCATGCTCGTATGCACACAAGTGCGTACAAATTTGACCATTAATTTTGCATTATGCATTCTATATTGAGCGCATATATAACTTATAAAGGATTGCACGCGATAACCACAAATTGTTCAGTTTAGTTAAGAATGGCTATACTTCTGATCACACAAATGTTTGAAAATGGAAAGCTACTGAGTAACCCTAAATTGATAAGCAAACTTCTTCTCTTCCTTTTTTTTACATCAGTAGGAATCAATGCCATAACAATCTGTTTTGTATCACGCCCATCATCAAGTCACCAATCTTCTGCTTGAATCAGAATTAATACAATCTGTGTCAGACAGGTGATTGACATCTAGAAGTCCCAGATTTCATCTGAATTACAAACCTTATTATTTGTACCATCATTTTCACCAGATCTGTTTAGCAGCTAATAATTTGACATATTTATTTATTTATTTAAAGTTTCCAGAGAGAGGGAGATCATATTGATATTATTAGTACCATAATACAAGTAACTAGCCGAGTGTTCCATGGAACACTTGTGTCGCCAGCCGTGTGCTTACTTCAGCAAGTACAATCTAACTATAAAGTTTGAAGACAGAGGACGCAATCCTTCATGAAATATGGAGCAGTTTTTTTTTTAAAGTGTTAAAAGTTTATGAAAAGGGGAATAAATCTGCATTGGATAATTAATAAGGAAGAACTGTATTCAGTTTCATGACCATAGGTCACTATTTTACGAAGGTATAAGCTAGGTAAGGTTGCAGGTTCAAGTTTTATGAAAAGCGGGCATAACTCCACCAAAATGAATGTCACAGTTGTGTAACAACATTCCTTCTGTTAAGATGAATATGTGTGTGAAGTTTCATGAACATAGGTCAAATAATTTTCAAGTTATGGCAGTTATGAGCTTGGTTAGGTTGCAGGTTGAAGTTTTATGAAAAGGAGGCACAACTCTGTCAAATGAAAGTCAGAGTTATTTGTCATGGGTAACAATATTCTGTGTGGTAAGATCAATATGTGTGCGAAGTTTCATGAACATAGGTCAAATACTTCTGAAGTTATTGCCATTTATGAGTCTGGTTAGGTTGCAGATTGAAGTTTTATGAAAGGGGGCATAACTCTGTCAAAATGTAAGTCAAGAGTTATTGGACATGTGTAATATCATTCCTTGGGTTAAGATGAAGATACATGTATGTGTGAAGTGTCATGAATGTATGTCAAATACTTTTCAAGTTATGGCCAAGGTTAGGTTGCAGGTTGAAGTGTGATGGATGACGGACGACTGACAAACTGATCCCTAAGTGTCTGCCATGCGACGGATAACAGTCGAAGGACAAAGTGATCCCTAAGTGTCTGCCATGCTACGCAGGAGACACAAAAAGTACCAAAATCTAGAACAATTCATGAACACATGTGATTAATTATACAAGGAAGCAGAGGCTGCAACTTAATTATGGAAACACCAATACCATTACATCATACCGTATAATCCCTAATAAACACATCCCTCTCCACCCACCATTTTTTCAGAATTTTAATTTTTTTAAACTTACCAAAAAATGCAAATTAATCTCATTCACAATGGAACACACAAAATCACTAGAAAACTTGAAATCCGATGAATTGATTGATTGACATGCATACTTTGGTTTTCTTGGTAAAGAAAATCATTGCCAGTAAATAATGTCCGATTTAAAAGTTAAATTATGTATCTTTGGTCTCAAATAAATGCCCTCCCCTTTCAAAAATGTTACGCCCTCGATGGCGTTTATTAGGGATTATACAGTAGAGTCCAATATGCATGCACTAAACATTCCAGTCATGTGTCTGCAACTTATTTAGTCTGTTTATAAAGTATGAATATATGGGTGTTAAACATTACATTTAACAATCTTTCAGTCATATCACCGATGTTGTCTACTTGTAGCAGTAAGCTCAACGCTCCAATTTGTAGTGCTGCTATACTGGAAATCCATTCTGAAAGTACGTGACATGATACCTACTACTACCATTTTTATAGTCTTTAGTGCCGTACGTATGGAAGCCGGATACAGCCATGTCGCATTGTCGACTTTCATAAGTCGAAAACCCGCCGTCACGACAGCAGGACAAATTGATCATCACGTCACGTCATGTCACGACAGCAGTGTTTTTTACTTTCTGAAAGGTCATTAAAATTGGTCATTTTGTCACGCTGTAATGACGGCGGGTTTTCGACTATGAAAGTGATTTCACAGTGATTTTTACCTTTTCAAAGTTGAAACCCCAATTTGTCGTGCTGTCATGACGGCAGCTTTTCGACTTATAAACGTGATTTCACATTAAGCGAGTTTTACTTTTTAAAAGTCACAAACCCGCCTTCATGACGAAATGACAAATTTTTCGTGTCGTGTTATCGTGACGGCGGGTTTTCGTCTTCCATACATACGACTGGGGATTTTTCACACAACCTCCCACATGTAAGGCGCCTGCTATACCAACAGCTGCTGCGGTTAAAAAGTTAAATAGACAATTTGTTCGTAGAGTAGAACCAAAAAAGCATTCAACAACTAGTGGAGTAATTTCAGAACCAATTTAAATAATAAAGACACTGGTGTAGCTGAAGCATTATTTCAAACATACATGGACCCAAATGAAGCAGCTTTAGCAAAAATGCTTTCTGCCCCATACCCATCCCATATTTGTCTATCTTGTTTCCAATTGTTTGTGTAGATTAATAGAAGGGCAAAACCCATCAAAAATATTAAAATTAAACATATCGCAGAACAAACTCCCCCAATTTGTACTATCTTTTATTTTATGATATGAAAGCAGGTTTAACATCTCAATGCTTAATAAATACTTCCACGTTCTATGCTTCGTAATTTGTAATACAGCAATACAAGGGAAACAACCACGACATCATCAAATATACCCAAGTCATCATTTACATCCCTTTTAGTTTCCAATTATTGGGAGGTTCAGTGTAAAAAGTATGGCATTTACTCCGGTTCACACAAAAAGTAGAAGGAATCCAAGGGGTATTCATTGCAAAAGGTCACTGTGTATCATTTTCCTTTTTTGTTCGACATGATCTTCTTTCGATTTTTTTAGCAAAAAGTATGTAAATAAACGACTATAATTAACTCGTCATACGCAAATATTCATGTACTTCAGTATGACAGCCATAATTGTCTTCTCCCAACAAATGACACCAAGTCAATGATCTTGTGGTAACCAGGTTGCAATAAATGACATAGTGTCATCATTTCAACCATTTATTTCAATATAGTGGTCATACTTGTAACATCAAATAGCAGACGACCTTCAATAGAGGTCCGATGTATAAGTACACGTTTGAGGTAATACGTTATGTTCGAGGTACAAACTGACACAGTGTTGAAAAGGTTCTTCATTATCATGTCATGATAACCTTGACCTTGCACCGATTGACCCCAAAATTTACAGGGGTCATCCTTTCAACATAGACAATCTATCTGTAAAGTTTCAGTGTGGCTATAAGTCTTGAGAGTTATAGAGCGGACATGGCTGTCTGCAGACAGACAAAACAATGACAAGAGGCCAAAGAGAGCCTCTATCGCTCTACTTGCTATATGGAGTCCATGGTGGGTGGAGTGGGGGCTGAAAGAAGGATTGTGTCAGATATGGCAATATCAAACTAGTTTTTTATAAAGTGTCTTCAATTACCAAGATATAGGGGGAGGGTTGTATTTGGCTCCAGTCTGACTAGCTATAAAACAAAAACTTTTGTTAATATTAACACTCCGCACCCCGGCGATAGGGCCAAATTTGATTCCAGAGTCACTATTTGAACAAACTTGGTAGAGGACCATAAGCTGATGGTAAATACCAAATATTAAACCTCTGGCTCTTGTTCTTTCAAAAAAAAAAGATGTTTTCCCTATGTAACTCTGTGTAAAACATGTGAAGCCTGGGGTGGGACCAAATTTGACACCAGGGTCACCATTCAAACTTGGTAGAGGACCATAAGCTGATAATAAATACAAAATATTAAACCTTCAGCTCTTACAGTATCAGAGAAGATTTTTTAAGTTTTTCCCTATATCAGTCGATGTAAAACTGTGACCCCTGGGGCGGGGCCAAATTAGACCCCAGGGTCACCATTTGTTCTGATAATAAATCCAAAATATTAAACTTTAGCTCCTATATATCAGTCTATGTAAAACTGTGACCCCTGGGGCAGGGCAAAATTATACCCCATGTTCACCATTTTAACAAACTTGGTAGAGGACAATAAGCTGATGGTAAATACAAAATATTAAACCTTTGGCTCTTACAGCTTAAGAGAAGAAGATTTTTGAAGTTTTTTCCCTATATAAGTGTATGTAAAACTGTGACCCCTGGGGCGGGGCCAAATTTGACCCCAGGGTCACCATTTGAACAAACTTGGTAGAGGATCCATAAGCTGATAATAAATAAAAAACATACGGACATGTATTAAACCTTTATCTCTCAGAGAAGAAGATTTTTGAAGTTTGTTCCTTGTTTTTCTATGTAAAACTGATCCAACAAGGGCCCCATAAGGTCCCACTTAAATAAAAAAGAACCAAGGTTTCTTACGAGAAACAAGAGGCCCAAGAGGGACTGTATCGCTCTACTGGCTATATGGAATCTTTGATAGGAAACACGACAACAATATGCGCAACTAGGCTTCGTACTGATCATTCCTGCCAAGTTTCACTGAAATCTTGCCAGGAGTTAGGAAAACTAGTCCGGACAAGTTTGTATATAAGGGGCAATAACTGTGTCAAAAATCATTCAACAAAAACACGGTGTTTATATGTGAAACTAGGCTTGGTACTGATCATCCCTGCCAAGTTTCACTCAAATCCAGTTCAGAAGAACTAGCATGTACAAGGTTAGTGTATTAAAACCTTTAAAGGGACATAACTCTGCCAAAATTATTCAACCAGAACATGGCGATGATATGCGCAACTAGGTTTGGTACACATCATCCCCGCCAAAATCCACTGAAATTCGGCCAGGAGTTCAGAATTGAATTGAATTGAATAGGATTTTATAGTCGCACCAACATCTAAGGTCATATGGCGACTTTCCAGCTTCTACTGGTGGAGGAAGACCCCAGGTGCCCCTCCGGGCAATATTCGTGCACGGGCGGGCACCTGGGTAGAACCACCGACGTTCCGCAAGCCAGCTGGATAGCTTCCTCACATAAAGATTCCTAGGCCCCTGAGGGATCGAACCTACAGCGGTGAGGGGCAAGTGATTGCAAGTCAGAGACTCTAACCACTCGGCCACGGACGCCCCCCCTCAGGAGTTCAGAAGAAAATAGTCTGGATAATGTTTGTGTATCAAAACCTTTAAAGGTTAGAACTCTGCAAAAAATCATTCAACCGGAAAACGGCAATAACATGCACAACTAGGCCTGATACTGATCATCCCTGCAAAGTTTCACTGACATCCGGCCAGGGGTTCAGGAGAACTAGTCTGGACAAAATGTGTGTATTAAAGCCTTTAAAGGGCCATAACACCACCATAAATTTTTGAACTGAAATACGGCGATGACATGTATAATTAGATTTGGTACTGATCATCCCTGCAGTTTCGTTAAAATACAGCAAGTGGGTCAGGAGAACTAGACCAGACAAAAGTTTATGTATTAAAACATTTAAAGGGCTATAACTCAGCCAAAAATCATTCAACCGGAATTCGGCGATGACATGCACCACTAGGCCTGGTATTGATCATCCCTGCCAAGTTTTGTTGAAATCCGGCCAGGGGTTCAGGAAAAATAGTCCAAAGTTTGTGTATTAAATCTTTAAAGGGCCACCGGCCAGGGGTCCAAAGTTTGTGTATTAAATCTTTAAAGGGCCATAACTCGACCAAAATCATTCAACCGGAACACAGTGAAGATATGCATAACTAGATTTGGTACTGATCATCCCTGCAAAGTTTCATTAAAATCCGGCCAAATAAAAACCCTATAGTCTTAATGAGCCAAAATACAGCAACAAGGGCCATAACTCCACTATTACTAGTCTGATCTTGCTGGTTTTCGAACTTATCTGAGTTTTTATTGATATTAACAACCTGGTAAAGTTTGGTAAGGATTGGATGAAAAATGAATGCCCTATCGTCGTAAAAAGGCAAAATACATTTAACTTCATCAAGGGCCATAACTCTGCTATTACTCGTCCGATCTGGCTGGTTTTCAAACCTGTCGCAGCTTTCGTTGATATTAATATCCTGGTAGAGTTTGGTTAAGATTTGATGAAAAATAATAAATCGTCCTAACCTGGCAAAATATAGCATTTTTAACTAAATCAAGGGCCACAACTCCACTGTTACTGGCCCGATCTGGCTGGTTTTCGAACTTGCCCAAGTCGTCATTGTTATTAACAATCCGGTAAAGCTTGGTAAAGATCGGAGGCAAAACATAGCATTTTTAACTAAATCAAGGACCATAACTCTGCTGTTAATTGTTTTCGAATTTGTCTGAGCTTTCATTGATATTAACAATCTAGTAAAGTTTGGTAAAGATCGGATGAAAAATGAATGCCCTTTCGTCTTAACAAGGCAAAATATAGTATTTTTTAACTATATCAAGGGCCATAACTCCATTGTTACTGGTCTGATCTGGCTGGTTTTTCGAACTTGCCCAAGCTGTCATTGTTATTAACAATCCAGTAAAGTTTGGTAAAGATCGGATGAAAAATAAATGCCCATCATCTTAACGAGGCAAAATTTAGCGTTTTTAACTAAATCAAAGGCAGTAACTCCATTGTTACTGGCCCGATCTGGCTGGTTTTCGAACTCGTCTGAGATCTCATTGATATTAATAGTCTAGTAAAGTTTGGTAAAGATCGGATGAAAAATTAATGCCATATCGTCTTGAGGCAAAATATAGCATTTTTAACTAAATCAAGGGCCATAACTCCGATGTAACTGGTCCGATCGGGCTGGTTTTCGAACTTGTCCAAGCTTTCACCAATATTAACAATCTGGTAAATGTTGGTAAAGATCGGATTTAAAATGAATGCCCATTGTCTTAACGAGACGAAAGTTAACGACAGACGGACAACTCGGCATCCAATAAGCATTCGGCCAGTAGAGCTAAAAACCAAAGAGAACAAGCAACTTACAACTGGTGGCCTTACAGGAGGTGGCCTTACTGGTGGTGGAGGTAGTTGTATCGCAGGGGAGCTGCTGTCATCGCCTTCCATTATAATATATTCCAGATTCCAGAAATATCCAACAACCAGTCCACACTAATATTCCACAAATAACCAGTCAGGCTTATATTTCACCAATATCCCGCAGTATACACAAATATTCCACAAATATTCAATTTAACACTAATATTCCACAATATCGCTGTCAGAGCGAGCCCACACAAATATTCCACAAATATCAATAACTATTCCATAGATAATAATTCAATGAATATCCCATTAAAATGCCCTGAAATACTGCCTATAAGACTAAGTCAAAATTACAGAACAATATTTCAAGTAAGAGCACAATGTACTCCAAAGTTTGTTTTTTCACCAGATGTTACTCTGTTGATTTATTTTTATACAATTTTCTAGGTATACAGTTACACGCACAATATTAAACGCATCGGGCTAGTGTTCAAATACCAATTAATACGAAATTGAAATTAATGTCACAAAAAATACCATTAAAACACACTTTAGATACCTGAATCCGAGTACGACCATAACCATAAAGCCGCAAAATCTGCCACGCTTCTCGCTAAATTAGTTACATTGAATACATTCTATTGTATTATAGTATAAACACAAACTGTAAGGTCATAATCCCGAATGTTTGTCTTGCTGTTTTTGTAGTATATGATACACTTAGTGGCCCCAAGCCTGTCACACAGAAGTTTATTTATAGAGCACCGGCACTGATATACTGACAATAAGTAGATCCTGTGGCATGTGTGAAGGTGACACTGCAACAATATACTGCTCTGGGGGACATGTACACTATTGATGACCAAACTTATCAATCACTGACTGATCATACATAATTAGCAGAATTTCCTTCAAGGTGTCAGGTTCAATTAATTCGGAAATTACAAACAAATTCTATGATAAATCATCAGATGGGATTCAGTGAAACCTGTATCGGAGGTCTCTCAAAGGTGATCAATTATTTCCACAAAGATTTTTGGAATTAAATAAATGTCAATCAACTTTTTAGTGGCAGTTGTGGACATTTTTTTAAAGTAACAGCAGTTCAGGGATGAGGAAAATGGAGCACATGGAATTAAATTGGACAAGTCAATTTTCAACAACTATTTGCTATGGGAATTTCTGTAACAAGAGGCTCAAGAGGGCTTGTGTATGTTCTACTTGCTAACATTTAATATATCAACCTGTCTTAGGTTTTTTAAAGAAATCTAGATTATAATAATATATCTGTCATGCACATGTAATGGTCCTTTTATTCTTGCCATGTTTCGCAGGCTGTTTTTGAGCTCAGTGCCTTCGAAAAATATGACGCATGAAGCAAGCATGCTCCTTGTTGTGTGCTAGTTGAAGAGATGGTTGATTGGTTGGTTGCGTGGTGTTTTACGTCATTTTCACCACATTTAAGGCTATATATGAGTTGAGTTATAGAGGAGGCAGACCCACCCATTTTTTCCTTCGTAGAACCTGTACTATAAACCTCCCGCCATTCATAAGAATCAACATGGGGAAACATATTTTCTTAAGAAAGCAGCTGAATCTTGTCTGTAAAGTAAAACAACTTAAGTCAATAAGAAATTAGAATATTAAAGAAATGTGTCCATCGGACAGGGATGCCCCAACTGCAAACCATCTGCCTAACTGTGACCTTGAACTCTGAGGCACTGACATGATTCTTGCACAAGATAATCTCAGGGCCCGAAATTAGCACTAGTCCTGTAGCCGAGGCTAGCAAAAATGCTGCCGGGCTAGCAAAGTCTGTGTCTGGGTAGTCCCGATGTAACAAAAAATATTCAAATAAGAAATAAATTATAAATGGAGAGATTATGTAGTGACAGCACCGTCCAACCTAACAGGTCTTTTAAAAACCTGATATTTCCAAAGTTTTAATAAATGTAAAACTCGTATAAAGAAACCGAAACTTGAATTAAAATAGTATTTTCTATTGAATATTATATTGGGCTAGTAAATTTTGAGCAGGTCTAGTGATTTTACCCAACTGCTAGACCGGTGGTCTAGTAAACTAAAAATGTTAATTTCTAGCCCTGCATCTTCTCAATGTGATGAAATTTTTTGTGCAGTTTGATGCAATTCCCTTCAGTAGTTTTGGATTAATGGCTGACATGAAAAAAATGAACTCTGTGACCTTGACCTTTGAGGCATTGACATGATACTTGCATGTGACCCCTCAATGTGATGAACATTTGTGAAGTTTGACAAACTCCCTTCAGTAGTTTCCAAGTAATGGTTAAGACATTTTTTTAAGATTTGTTTACCTTTGACCTCCAAGTGACCTTAACCTTTGAGACACGGACATGATTCTTGTGCGCGACTCACTTTCTCAATGTGATGAACATTTGCATGAAGTTTGACGCAGATCACTTAAGTACTTCCCAAGTAATGGCCGAGACATGAATTTTTTAATGATTTTTTGACATTTGACCTCCATCTGTGACCTTGACCTTTGAGGCACTGACATGATTCTTGCGAGCGACAAACCTTCTCATTGTGATAATTATTTGTGTGAAGTTTGACGAAACTCCCTTCAGTAGTTTCCAAGTATTAAATGGCAGAGACATGATACTTTTTTTTTACCTTTGACCTCCAACTGTGACCTTGACCTTTGAGGCACGGACATGATTCTTGCACATGACACAGATTCTCAATGTGATGAACATTTGTGTGAAGTTTGACGCAACTCCCTTCCATAGTTTCCAAGTAATGGCTGAGACATGAATTTTTCACGATTTTTTTACCTTTGACCTCCAAGTTTGACTTGACCTTTGAGATACAGTCATTGCGATGAACATTTGTGTGAAGATTGACGAAATTTCCGAGAAATGGCTGAGACACCATTTCGGAAGGACTCAGGCATGAACGGACAGTGCGATTACTATGTGGGGGCATAAAAAGAATTAAATCTTATAAATTTTCTGAACTTTACATAAACTTTAGATTGCCATCTTAAAGATATTGTCACAAGTTATCTGCTATAATCTAAGATCCACTGATCTGGATTTCAGATTACTGATCTATAAACATTACTTTAATAATGGAGGTATTTAAAACCTACCCTGGAGCGTTGGTGTTAGTGTAAAGTACCCATGCTGTGTCTACCCATAATGCATCATCTATAGTAACATATGGTAAAATAAATAAATATCACCTGTCCTGTTACTTAACGGATCACTAGCGTTTAACCCTACACCACTTTCTACAACATTCTTAAAGGGACACAAGGCAATTTTTATTTTTTATTTAAATTCACATTCCATTAGTTACTTTTTACATGAATTGCCTATTTCCAAATCATTATTAAAATTATTTGAATAGTAAATGGTGTTTGTTTATTACTAATTGTTGGTCATATTTCACCAATGATATACATGTATACTTGAGCATTTGGTAGTATATTTCACCAATGATATACATGTATACTTGAGCATTTGGTAGAATAACGAAGACAAATTTAACACTCCAAATGTTATTTAATTATATCATGAAAGTAGGTTTCAAGTCCAATTTATACTGGATTAATAAAGCTAGGTGATCATTTTAATACTTGATAAACACTTCAAGAGTGCCCTGTGTCACTTTAATAGTCAGACATATTGGTCACTGTATATCTTGTTACTATTAAGCAGAGGAAGGTATATTCACAAGAGTGATTGTTTTTATGCTTGCCTTGAAAGTGGAGCAGGCATAAGTGTTACCCTTGTCTGCCCATCCATACAAACATTTTTCATTCAAGTTTTTGGTTAATCAATTACTCAAGATTCCAAAAAACCTACAGCTTTCAAACTTCATGTACACACATCTACATGACACCAGAAGTTCCTACCAATGATATGACCTACTTTATACAGTTTGTTAATTTTTATTCAGGTTTTCAGGGCTCAAATTTAAGCTTGCAAAAATGCAAGGGCACTTTTCAGAATGCAAGTGAACTTTTCAAACACTGACAAAAAAATTGAAAGTGCATCAAAATACTTTGACTTATATCATCATCCATATAATAGCTACCAATTTTCGAAGCATAATTATGTGCTTTCGTATCAATGATGTTTTACTTTCTAAACTTAAATTTTCTTCATATTTGTATTTGTAACCATAGGATTAATCACTGGAAATTAAAATGAGCAGGAAATTGTGTCTGCCTTACTTTAAAAACACAAGAAAAATGTAGACGTTTTTCGCTTCACCAGAAATAAAAATGCTACTAGCAGAGAATTGTCAGTCGAAAATGTCACTTAATTTTACCCCTGATTTTTCAGACAATTTTTCAGACACCAAAAGCTGTTCTATTTTCAAACCTCAGACATGTTCACATCTACATGACAGCAGTACACAAAATAGGTCAATATGAATGACAGTGACCTTGATCTACTTTTTACACTGTTAAATTCCATTAGTTTTACATGCAATAAGTCCAATATTCAGAAACCAAAAAGTCACACAACTTTTAAACTTCAGTCTATTGCTCACACAATAACTGCCATACAGCTTTCACATTTTCAAGACAGATTATGCTTGTATAAATAAATTCAATCCCTCATGTGTATCTCATGAACGCTGTCGGTTGAGCTTAGATGTTGCATAGTGTTTACTGTAAATTTTAGCACATTTAAGGCTAATATATGACAGTTGATTTTTTCGTGTTGGAGGCAGACCAAGGTACATAAGTGTATACACGAATGTACCCGGGGTACATTTATGAAGTACCCCGTACAATATAGACCCAGTCAGCGAAAATCACCAACATTAAATCAAAATACCATCAAACAAATTTTTGTTCATGCATTAACGTGTTTTGACTGCCAAAAATTGTCTTTCTTATCAAAGAGTATTGAAATGAAGACACAATTCTAATAGCAGCCTAAGGTAGTTTTATGTCAATAATTGTCGATCTCAAAGTTGTCACAAATTGCATACAAAGCCAGGAACAATGTTCAAACTTCGTTGTTGTTCAAGGTCAGCAAAAGATTGATGTATTTGTGACAAACTGTGAAAATGTCATTCAGTTATTCACAGAATTAACAAAATAGTAATAATTTGTAAACACATGGTGGGTACTAGAGCACTTTGATGACGTTCATGACAATGATGCGACATTAAACTTGTACTGCACTCTTCTCTCTTTATGGTGTTCACTGAGAAGCCTTGTGATTCAGCGAGCGCTAGCTTCACTCATGTTTGGTGTCTCAGCCGATGATGGCCTGAGCAGATCAAAGACATTCCGGCGTCAGTAGCGATGTCTGAGACACTCTTTCTTTGGTCCAGCGCAATAGTCTTTCACTTTTTGTGTCCAAGTTTCGGCCTTCCTGTGCGCATATCATCATCGGTCGATTTGCGACATTCCATAAATTCTCTAAATACCAATGCCCTGGAACACTTCATGGGTTGTTCAACGTTTGATATCATTTCAGTATTTTGTTTTTTTTTACTTTTGGGGGAAGGGGGTCGGGTTAGGGGCCCTTTAGAGGGGGGAAAAATTCGACATGAATTGGGAAAAGGGAGAATTTTGACAACGTTAAAATAAAGAAGATAATATTTTTTACATGTATTACGTCTCATAATTTGTGTGCCCAATCAATGTCAATATGAAAGCTGTAATGTAATCAACCAACGAAAAGCGCGCTTTCAAATTGATGAACTTGAATCAAGGGAGAGATCATTTTATTTTTCAACATACAGCTTCAAATTACAAACGATAAAACACGATTTCTTGTTGAATTTTAGTTGAAAAGTTTGCTTATCTTGAGGTTTTTGTAGGACTAGCCGACGACCATTTTTGTTGTACGTAATTAAAAATAGCAGGCCCAACGGGCCATCAATCTTTAGGAAAGTGGTGGTCCTTCCGAAAATCAGGTGGCCTCAGGCCAGCAGACCTGCGTTAGTGTCGAACCTTAAAGTTATGAATTGACAGCTAACACAGTTTAAATACTTTATCGCAAGCATTTTCAATACAGGTCTGTACATTTTGGGAAAGATGTAGGATTTCATTAAGTAAACTTCATCAAGTAAATATGGCAATACTATGATTTATTTATATTTTCATCAAATATGTATCATAATTACTGACTTCTCAATCAGAACTGACAAAAAAATAATTCAAAATATCAGGATAGATTTCTGCTTTTTGATCGGGGAAAAATTCTGCCACACTGTGACAGTCTAATTTTCTATTGGGAAGAGGCCTCTGTTACATATGGTAGAAAAAGCCCTGGCCAGAGATATAAGAAGGGGTTTATTACGTCTCTGGTCAAACGTCAAACCTCCTGGCTGACAAGATAAATGTCAATACAAAACCGGAAGTAATTTAAATATTACTAATTCTTTAGAAATATCTTACCTGTCTGCCGTCTGTGTGACCAAGCAAACATGAAAAGAGAGAAAATAAATCAATCAGTATTTAAAGATATATATCTCCCTTTACTACATAAATGCATTGCCATAACATATTACAGACCATTTTGAAAAACATAAAGATGTCCAACCTGCCGCCATTTTCTTCCACCGCCAAATGACGTCAGATGAAGAACTGCTCAAGGGGAGAAAATCCGGGTCAAAGCCAAATTGGCCAGGGCTACCATAACATTTGAACTAAAAAAATCCTGAGATTTTTAGATGCGTTTAAATAAATTAAAGGATATTTTAACGCGCGTCTTGATTCGCAAATTCAAGTTACTGATGCGTATTAAACTTGTTTATAGTCCTCATGTGTGTTTGTGTCACTACAGAAAATAATTAACCAACAATTATTATGTGCATTACACAGATGCTCCTACCGATTTGACAGTAGTACAAGGCCATTGAAGAAAATAACACATAGTCTGTAAACATATACTGTAGATGTTCAATATTTCAAAATAAGATTTGATTTAAAATCCATAGATTGTAGACCTAAATCCACAAATCCTGAGGGTCAATGAAACATTTGGAGAGTTGGCAGGCCTGCTACGTTATTTTCAATAATTTTATTCAAATGTGTATGTAATATATATAATAAATTATATATTAATGTTGTTGCAAATATAAGAAATAATTGTGCTGCTTAACTAAATGTTTAATATACTGAAAGGAAAAAGAAACGCATAATCATAAAAGTGGCTATACTGGTTTATATGATTATAATTATCAGCCCAGATTATATAAACCTAATTCCGCGTAATATTCCGGATATATCTCAACGTGTTTTGTTCAAAAAAAGGACTACAACTAATTGCAGAAAGGACAACTGTGCCATTTAGTATCTATTTTAATCGTTACATGAAATTCATAAATGTTGAAATTTCGCTTGATAAAGTCAAACCATTTTAGTATTATGTTTAATGTTAAGAGATTGCAAAGTTTAAAGCCTAAGTTGAGTCAAATGCGCATTCTGTTGATAATGAAACTTTAAAGGTGTAACCATTGGTGTGTTCTGTGCTGTTTAAATGTTCTTTCCGAAAGGACATGCCTAATGTCGCCCTGTACCATTCAATTAGCAGCATCATATTAAACATACAATATATAGCGGAAATACCCATTAAATGCGTTTCTTTTTCCTTTCAGTATAAGACATGGTGAAGAATCATTTGCTGTTTAAATTCTCAGAAATAAAAAAGATTCTTTACTGACCGAATAAAGTTTGTTTTTGAAACGAATAATGCATACTGCCACAATAAAATAAGATATGAATATTTGCTGTTATAACAATTTTTAGAGACACAAATTAAAACGTAATCAACAAATAAGTTAACTTTTTAAAGTTTGACACTCATAGGGATACAATGAAATCATGTAAAAGTGGTTCAAAATAATCTATTAGAAATCACAGTAACTGTTATACGACAATAACTTCAAACAAGAAGGCAATGCTCTTGAAGCTCTACTGATAGGGTTTTGATAGCTAGATCAGCATTCCTGTGAAGTTTCATGAAAATCGTTCAAGTAGTTTCAGAGGAGTAGTCGCTACAAGTTTTTACAATATAACTCTATGTAAACAAAGATGGCCGTCACAGCCATGTTTAATGTTGAATCAAAATAATTTTCAACAAGGAGGAACATCATGTCATGCTAATCATTTTAGAAAAAGTCCCATATCAATATCACTGAGTATAGTTGTTAGGAAGTAGTCGCTACAATTTTGTTTGTTTTTAAATCTATTTTTTATTGTGGCGGCCATCTTGAATTTCCGGCCAGCCTGAAATTTTGCTAGAATCAACATCAAGAGCAACATTCCTGTGAAGTTTCATGAACATCCATCAAGTAGTTTCAGAGGAGTAGTCGCTACAAGTTTTCATTATATAACTCTATGTAAACAAAGATGGCTGCTGGCAGCCATCTTTAATGTCAAATCAAAATGATTTTCGACAAGGATCAATCATTTAGAAAAAGTCCCATATCAATATCACTTATAGTTTTCAAGAAGTAGTCGCTACAAACTCGTTTTTTAAAAATCTATTTTCAGCCGTGGCGGCCATCTTAAATTTCCGGCCGACATGAATTTTTTCTAGGATCAATTAGACATCAAGAGCAACATTCCTGTGAAGTTTCACGAAAAGCCGTCTATCTATTTTTAGCTTTGACGGCCATCTTGGATTCACATCAAAATGAATTTTTGCTACGATCAACTAGACTTCATGGTCAATATTTCTGTAAAGTTTCATGAAAATCCATGCATTAGTTTCAGAGAAGTAGTCGCTATAAAACAAATTACGGACGGACACCGCAAAACGGCATAAGCTCTGCTGATCTCTGATCAGTAGAGCTAAAAAATAAAAGAGTAAATCTAAATCAGAAACTAAATAGATATTTTCCTTTCATTTTAAATGTAGACGTTAATTCCAAT
>JAWPHD010013695.1:0-66410 GCA_037043455.1 Cyrtodaria siliqua | reverse complement strand
CAAGGGATAATGGGTGGTAGTGATGGCGCTGATGATGGTGGTGAAAATGGTATTGATGTCACTGCTGCTGCTGCTGCTGGTGCAAATGGTAGATTGTAGAAATGGTGCTGATGACGATGGTGGTGGTGGATCTGATGGTGTTGGTGCTGATGGTGGTTATGGTATGTAGTCATTGTAGTTATGCTACTGCTTCTACTAATGATTATGATGCTAATGGTGCTGATGGTGATAACAGTATGTGGTCAGGGTAGTTATATACTTCTGATGGTAATGATGATGATTGTTGTATTGATATGTATATTGAGAAGTGCATCTCATTTTGACATGGGTGTTCCACGTATATGATTATTTTGTTCATTAATCATTAATCATTATGTTTCGTCTTATCTGTTCGAATAAAAGGATGTAGGAAGATTTGTTTTCAGCAAGATGGCTCGGCTCAACAAGGTTGGCGGCAATAAGGAAAACGATGTACACGTTATTTAGGATCTATCAATTCAACCAGTTCAGACCTTTTTGGTTTAATTAAAACTTTGTTACAATAAGATCTTTAACAGGGAGTGAAATCAACAATGCATAACAAGAGTTATTGCCCTTGATTATGCCAGAAGTAAATTATAGCTTTTAAAATGTGAACTAGGCGTTTCATATTTTCACCAGACTTGATACAAAATACATACACTAAATGTATAGACAGATGTGCAAGGTCTCCGGAATCTTTTTGTCCACTCCAATTTACTTCTTGTTTCAGAAATATAGGATGAAATTGTATGAGTTCATGTATCATTTTTCTCATTTTTACCTCAGAGAGTCTGAAATGAATCTTCAAATGCAGTACGATGCCCAAAATGACTACATAGTTTGAAAATAGAAATCGGCAATTTAGTACCAAGAGTCCAAGGTAAGGTTCATAGAGAGAAATCATCTAAAACTTGCAACCTCTTCAAGGTCTCTGGAATCTTGTTACTCCACAAAGAGTCTGAGATGGGAACCTTCCAAAGCAGTACCATGTCCAAAATGACTACATAGTTTAGAAATAGAAACTAGCAATTCTGTACCAAGAGTCTAAGGTAAGATATGTAGAGAATGATCATCTAATCTTTTAATTTCAAACCATAGCAATATAGTATGCTTAAGTACTTTGCAAACACATTACCATGTATATATTATATTCTCTTGTAGTATGTCATAAACCCTCGCCTAAAATAATATATTTTCCCACTTTTGTTTATAGTGTCATTCTAAATATATATAAATAAATTTTGATTCGTTTTATTTTCACTCCATTTGGGAATTTGCCATTGGGAATGGTACCGTTCTTCAGTACCAGTTATATAAGGATAAAAAACACACTGGATATTTCCTGAAATGCCTTGGGTTCTAGTCCAACCATCGGTTGTTTGCATTTTCACTTTTTAAAAAAAAAAATCAGTTCGACAAGTGTATTCAAACGCCTTTGTTATATCATCGACATTCATTTATAGCCATGTTCGAGCTAAATGCTACAATGACAATGCTAGTACTATAGACCAAAATGTACGTCATGTACAAAATGCTCGTTTTTACAAACGAGAAGAAACACAACTATTTATTGAAAAATTAAAATTATAAAGATAAATAAACAGAAGAGAAGACGATCACTTAAAACAAATTTAAGTAATAATATCTCTATAATTCAGTTGACACAATTATAGAAGAAAAAAACAACAAACTAATTTTACTCGTTTTAAAAATCTGACAACCGCCACTGCACCAGCGTGTCTTATGAAGAGTGAGGAAATATTGTACAGATATAATCTCGAAGAAGGCAAACATTGTCATGTGTGCAGTTTTACATGATTTGCCTGTTCTTTGCATTTCAATGAAAGCATCCAAACTTTGACTAAATACTTTGAATCATATTATAGAAGTTTGTTTATTTGATATCATAGTTTAAATATATAGTTTGTGTCTTTTCAGATGCGGAGTCAGCAGGAGCCTTTGGACCTCTCCTGTTCTTGCCGCACTCCCCAGGGTGGACTATCACTACGATTGGTAGGGTATCCCAGTCTCCTGTAAGTATGAAACATTCATATTAGGAAAAATGGTTTACCTTGACTTTTATAGTTTATTGACTTTTCAGTTTGCTGTCATCTCTTTGCCATTTAAGTTTGTTTCTATCAGGAACTAAATGCAATAAAGCATCCAAACTTGGATGAAAGTTGTATATTGGGAAGTTCTCATTCTGACATAGTGGTTCCACCTATGACCTTGACTTTAATTTTTATGGGCAGATAATTCTGTTAATGTTATGATGTTGTGTTGAGCTCCAATCCCTGTTAGATGAGACATATCAATCTGCAGATTTCTTGTTTAACAATGCTTTACATAATAATAGTCCAATGCCTGCTAGGCGAGATGAATGTATCCCCAGATTTCTTGTTTGCTAATTGTTGACATAATTATGTTAATGATTTTGTTTGTTAATCATCATTTAAGTCATGTCTGATCTGTTCAAAGAAAAGGATGCATGATACATAATATTCTCTCGAGTTTGAAAACCTGGCCTTGCTTTGTGTTTTTCTAGGAAGAATCCCTCAGCCACGGTAGTCACTAATATTATACAGTTTGCTGTCGCAAACCAGCAAATGAAATATGCATATGATTTACTATCTGTTGTCATGGAACACTAGTTGTATAAGCCAACAATCTAAAATATATTATCCCGAAGGGGACCTCTCTTCATCTGAACTTCAGTACTAAATGAGACTGTTTTGGTGGTTATGGGGTGGACAGGGATAACCTTCTTTCCCACCAAAATCAACCTTAATGCCACTTCTGTTCTCAACTTTGGAAGTGACCTAAAATAACCTATATAATGTGTTGAGCTGTTAAGCAACAATTCAATTTGTAAACATATCGAAAATACAAAAATAATTCATTTATTAATAATATATTAAAAAAAAAAAGAGTACTGTTCTATATACTTAAACATTTAATTTGATGAAATTAATAATGATTTAAAATAGTTAATATTAATTGAAAATATATAAAATATATAATAATTTAAAATAAAAATAATAAAAACTTAAAAAAACTGCTTTATTAAAGAGTCAATTAATAAATAATGATTTAAATATATAACAATTTATAAAATATATAATAATAATTTAAAATAAAAATAATAAAAACTTAAAAAAAATGCTTTATTAAAGAGTCAATTAATGAATAATTTAAAATATATAACAATTTATAAAATATATAATAATTTAAAATGAATAAAAATAATAAAAACATGAATAAAATGCTTTGATATTATTAATTAATTAATAATATCAAGGAATAAAAATAAAAAATGTGATTCATATAGTTAAATTGTTGTTTAACAGCTCTGAAAACTTTATTAAGGTTATATATATAGGTCGCCTTTAAGGGAGAGGGAGAGGGTAGTAAAGAGGTACCCGGGATCGCCCTAATCTTACTATACATTTAATGACTGGTTTACACAATGACATTGAGTAAATGGTTTCGGATTTCCCCAAATGTCACCAAATCTGATATAGGAAGATTTGCTTCAGCCAGATGGCTCGAACAAATTTGACGCTAAGGAAAATTGATGTGCATGTTATATGGTGTTATTGTCCTTGCTTATGGAAAAATAAGAGATTGACGGCTTATTTATGGAATATCTTAATTCATAGTCTAATAAATATCTATATTTAGGAATCTATGAATAGGTTCAGACTGTCGAACTGATGCTGTGACCTTTATCCATGTCGAAGTGATGCTGTGACCTTTATCCATGTCGAAGTGATGCTGAGACCTTTATCCGTTTTCGAACTGGTGCTGTGACCTTTATCCATATCGAACTGATGCTGTGATCGTTTTCCATGTCAAACTGATGCTGTAACCTGTATCCATGTCAAAATGACGCTGGGACCTTTATCCATATCTAACTGAATCGTTAGTCGTATCACACTAATGCTGGAATATTTATCCATGTCGCAGCAATACTGGAGGTTTGATTTATGTTACACTTATGCTGGAAACCTTTATTTTGGTTGCTAATGCTGGTACCTTTATTTTTTACATTTATGCTGGCTTCATTCATGTCACACTGTTGCTGGAACCTTTATTTGTATTACACTTATGCTGGAAACCTTTATTATACCCCATAACAGCTATGAATGGGTTGTTCTCACATCAACAATGAGTGACTGTTTTCACACGTCTTTAAGGAATGACCATTCTCATGCCGTCAGTAATGAATGACAGGTCTCACACAAATCTCTCACAAATCAATAATAAGAAACCATTCTCATGCCTGTCAATAATGATACCCGCTTCGTTGTCAACACTTACTGCCTGTGTCGTATTATCCAATTACATTATGACGATTGCAAACTGAATGCTTTTAAGATGCTGAAACATTATTGTCCAAAATCCGTTTCCTTTGGGGGGAAAATTATGTTATTTATATGTATTTTCTTGATATTTGCTTTCATATAATGGTTGCTGGGGATAATGGAACCATGGGTGATAGTAATGGCGCCGATGACGATGGTGGTGAAAATGGTATTGATGTTACTGTTGCTGCTGCTGCTGGTGTAAATGGTGGATTGTAGAAATGATGCTGATGGCGATGGTGGTGGATCTGATGTTGTTGTTGATGGTGGTTATGGTATGTAGCCATCAGGCAGGCTACCTTCTAGATATATGTATTAACACTTCTTTTTTGTAAACTAGTTATAGATTTCAGATGAGAAATTGCTATCATAAGTAAAATTAGGATTATACATTGTGTACCAATGCAAATGTACTTGGTAGTTTGCGAATGTATTACATGTTCTTAGCAGTATTTGTTATCCAAGTACACAGCTTTAACCAGAGGCAAATATACAACGAATAAATAGATGATATTTGTTTTTTTAGTGGAAGATGCAACTTTATTTCATCAAGTAGCCACGAGTCCATGAGCGAGAATACTGTTTTGGGAGCTTCACAAGATGAAATAAAGTTCAAACTTCAAAATCTTCCACTGAAAAAAACAACAAATTTTATTTTATTTTATGCTTCCATCAGTGTATTTGTGTCTATTTCACATTTGTATTCCCCACTGGTAGCCCCAATTTATAACTGCTTCACTACAGATCACTAGTTAATACACGCCAAAAAATAGTTCTGAAATTGTTTAATTCAGAAAAAATATTTCAGTGCAAAGCATAAAATAAAACATATTTAATTTTTCATTTCCATGATGCAGTCAAGATCATTATTTGCAGAATGTAAGTGCTGCATATCGGTGGTGTAGAGTGGAACTGGCTTACAAGGAAGGGCCAATGATTTATTCACTGCCAGGCATAGACAACAGTTCAACTATGATGTGTAATCCCCATCAGGTAAATGTTTTGTGTATAAAAGGAATGTAAACTTAATCATGTTAAAAAATATATATCGGAAGGAAAAGTATTATGAAAATCAGACCGCAGGTAACACAGAATGTATGCTTTGAATTAACATTTTGATGAACATAATATTTGTTAAAACAAGTAAATCATAAAAGGGAAAGATATTGAGTATTTAATAGCTTGTTATTTGAACAGTGATTGAAGTTATAGGGCATGTTTTAAATGTTTTTGTTTATCTTTTTCAGACTTCAACATCCATTTGTCATGCCTCTCATTCGAATGACTCTTAATGAATTTTGGATATTGGTTTCATCAGCAGGTAAAATATTTAGATGTATTGTTCTTTGTTTTGTTTAAAGTCACTTACCACTGTTATGGAAGGTGTCATTCAATAGCCCTTACATTTAACTGGATGAGGATGTGACTATATATTCATTACTAATAAAATCAAATTGTTGAACTGCTTGAGCGAAATGCATGACAAAGTTGGCACAATGATGGACGATTGTCCATATGTCCAATAGTGTGTTTAAAAATGTTCGCACTATGTGTTTAGCTCAGTTTCTTTAGATACTTGCTGCTCTAAAATCTTAACACAACAATTCTAGCAAAAAGTAACCATGCCCGACTCGCTTTTGGATTTTCTTCAATTATTGTAAGAATATTGTTTATAGTGTGTCGAAAAATGACATTTGCGGCGTAAGCTCGGTTTCTAAAACCATACAGCCTTCAAACTTTAAACATTCAGTCTTTTCCAGCATAGCTTGTTCTTGTTGCTTTTGTTGCATCTTTTATTGGAGACGGTTGTGTTTGTGTATTAATGTTTGTTTTCTTGTTTTTGGCAGTAAGTGACATTATACAACTTATCTTCTATCTTTCAGATTTCACTGAACATGGGAATAATAATGTCCTCAAAATTGGGCTCATTTCTTGCCTCGAGAGTATTGCTCTGATGGAATATTTTCGTTATAGGTAATAACAGACGTTTCATTTATCATCAAGATCCATATAAATGTATTATTTGGGGGCGTCCGTGGCCGAGTGGTTAGAGTCTCTGACTTGCAATCACTTGCCCATCACCGCTGTAGGTTCGATCCCTCAGGGGCCTAGGAATCTTTATGTGAGGAAGCTATCCAGCTGGCTTGCGGAACGTCGGTGGTTCTACCCAGGTGCCCGCCCGTGCACGAAAATTGCCCGGAGGGGCAGCTGGGGTCTTCCTCCACCAGTGGAAGCTGGAAAGTTGCCATATGACCTTAGCTGTTGGTGCGACTATAAAATCCAATTCAATAAATGTATTTAATTTTGCTAATAATAAACGTGTTTTTGTTGAGACACTTTATCAAAAAGCTGAGAGGGCTGGCGTGGCGCAGTCGGTAGCGCGGCGGATTTGTAACCGGAGGCCCCGGGTTCAATCCTCCATGGTGCCACTGAGTTCCGTGGGTGTGTTCTTGGGCAAGAGACTTTCCCTTAGCCTCGTCCGTAGGATGGGGACGTAAACCGGGCGATCCCATGTATCGGTCTATCCTCCGAGCACGTTAAAGAACCATAGGTATTTATTCGATAACAAGAGTAGGGCAGGTTCCCGGATTCCTATGTATCCTTCCCCTCTCTCTGGGGCGGCTCTAAATAACCTATACTGTGTTGATGAGCCGTTAAACAATATTCAATTCAATTAAAAAAGCTGAACATAGTAAACATAATTATTATAAGGGCTGACATATCATTTGTCCCTTAATGCTTCAAAATAGACTCGGTTTAGTGCCATTCCATTATAAATACATGTTACCCCAGGAAGGCACTTTTGAAATTGAACACCCACCCATAGATGCAAAATTGAGTTTAAAGAACCCAATTTTGAAAAATAGGGTTCACCCATAGATGTTTAACAAACTGCCTTCCTGCTATGTCTTAATAGAATCGCCCTAAATAAATATAAGAAAAAACAAAGATAATTTGGTGAACCATTAATCAATTTTTTCTTATATTTTGTTATGATTATTTCAGTCACAGCTGCGAGCACCTTGTTTCTGCATCTTCACCCGCCTTCTATGAACAGCAATGGCATTCTGGATTTGTCATGTTTTCAACTGAACAATTTACTTTTAAAGTTAAAAAAACTAGAATAATGACTGGTAACACAACAACATTTGAGGAAAAGTGTATAAAAGTGAATTTTAGTTTAGTAATATTTTAAAGGCACTAATCTGCCAAATAATGGCAATACAAAATTGTTTATCCAAACCATATCCAGGTGTTTAGATATAAAATAATGTATATGTGCCAATTAAAAGTATAGGTTTATTCATGGATACTTAAAATACTCTAGATTGAATATGCTTAAATTGAATTAAAATGAATAGGTAATTCTTAAAAAACAGTTTTGTTTCAAATGGTTACTTCTCGCTAGATTGGGTAAATCTTATGTCATCTGTTGACTGTACGAAAGTCATTGAGAGTTATTGTCTAAACTCTTGAGGGATCAACAAGAACACTTGGCTAATATCCTTAAATAATAATCTTTTAATCGTAATGAAGAATGTTGCGATTGATAAGATTCTCTTGCGTCAAAAATTGTTTTCACTTTTTTCACTTCAATTGTTAACAGCAAATAAAGGCATGATTATCCAATTTGGACACAATAAGCCGATAATTTATGACACAGTTCACTAATCTCATTAGCGGTCACTTAATGATCGAAATTATTGATATTAGGCAAGTCACTTAAATGGTAGCATAAGACAATTGGTTTCTGAATGCTTGTGGTCGCATGAGCAAGTTTGACTTATATAACTTGTCGTCAGTAGGTTTAGTAACTGTATACATCTGTAGTAAAGTTTTCCTGTTCATGACGGGACCTTACCTAAACATTTCCAGATTCATATTATTAATGAAAAATGTATCAAAATGTGATATGGCACTTAGGACTATTCCATTAAGACATACCGGGGACCCCATGAAAACAATTTATTAAACCTCTATCGGTGAACACCATTTTCCGAAAGTTTGGTTCTTTAAACTCAGTTTTGCATCTGTGTGTGTTCAATATCAAAAGTGCTTTCCTCAGGGATCCTGTGTGTTTTATTGGAATAGCCCTTAGTAGAGTGCACTTTATGGACTGGTTCACCGTAAATGTTGCATAGAAGAAGTAACATTAATTTACAGTGTTATTACAGACCCATTCAGATGATTGTAGTTTTTATTTTTTCTTCAAATTATTCATATTTTAAATATTACTGCGGTCTCAAAAGGAACACATGGCAATCTTGATTTTTAAAAACTCCTCTGTTTTTCACATAACTTGCATTTGTTCAATCATTAATTGCTTTTGCGTGTTAGTTGATTATCTTACACCAGTAATATACTCAAAACTTAATTCAATTATTTTCTAGCAGGTTTAAAAACAAAATGATACTAGATTAATAAAGAGGTAATTTTAAATGCTTTTTAAAAACTTCCAAGATTGCCATGTGTCCCTTTAATATCCAAAAAATGATGTCTTGTTGGAATGAATGTAACAACTTTCTGAAGATCTTTCATGATGTTACTGTACTTGTACATCCATTTTATATACCAAGCAAAAATAAAAAGTACCATCTTTTTTTGCTGGTATTCTTATAGGCCAGTTTTTGAGGGTTAGGATGGCTCAAACAGCACTTTTATATTTAAACAGTTTTTGATGTTTGTAAGCACACTTCACTGAGTAATAAATATTCCATTCAACAGTTTCAGATTTTACCAACCAATACTCCTTTATGGATGCTATGGAAACTTCAAAGGGAGGTAATTTGATTGTTTTTTGATGAGTAAAAGCCACTATTTACACAACCCTTGTTGTTTTTGTGTGATAACTCCCTTGTGTACTAAACGTTTCAGTAAAATATTTTGGAGGTCTATCTAATTATTCTACTTACACCATTGTTTATTTACTGTTTTGCATTCTGCAGAAGCAGGGAAAAAAATAAGGGAATTTTGAAAAATCAGATTTTAAATAAGTCATGGAAAAGCGAACGCTTATTAAAACATAGTTGATGGCATGGACTGAACTAATTACTTAATATCTGTGATTAAATTAATCTTATCAAACACAGCTATATATAAATGTTTTGCTGTGTCATTGTTATAAATATAGTTACCATAATTGTTTCATTTTGTTATTGTAATAAATATATAAATGATTCTGTGTAGTTGTAATATATACTGAAAGGAAAAAGCGACGTATAATGGGTATTTCCTACTTGAATGGTACACGGCAACATTAGGCCTGTCCTTTCAAAAAGGTTTAAACAGCAACGAAAACAACAATGGTTACCCCTTTAAAGTTTCATTATTGACTGAATGCGCATTTGGCTCAAGCTGGTAAGCAAACATAGGCTTTAAAGGTTACAATCTCTTAACATTAAACACAATACTGAAAAATGGCTCGACTTTTTTAAGCGAAACTTCAACATTTATGAATTTCTTGTAAAAAAGTATACTTTGATTAAAAGGTCTACTACATGACAAGAGTTGCCCTTTCTGTAATTACTTGTAGCCCCTTTTTGTACAAAACGCGATGAGATATATCTGGAATATTACGTGGAATTAGGTGTGAATAATAGTGTAGTATAGGCAGTCTTTTAAATTGTGCGTTTCTTTTTCCTTTCAGTATATTATATAAATGTTTCACTGTGTTGTAATAATTGTATGTTTCCCTGTGTATGTACACCATTGTTTATTTCCTGTTTTGCATTCTATATAAGAAGGGAAAAATAAGGGGTACTTTTTACATTTGCCCAGTTAATATATGCCTTCTTTAAATCATAATATTCAATTCAGTGTTGCCTGTGGAAGCTGGGAAAAGTCTGGGATATTTCCCCCCAAGGTCATGGGATTTTTAAAAATCAAATTAAACTAGGTTTGATGCAAATTGATGCAGGATTTATCAGTTACTCTTTTTTTTTTTTAAAGAAACTTGTTTAAATTCATCACGTTTGTATGATAAAAGTTTTGTGACTACGACAAGTTGTTTCACATTTTAAAAATAATGTACAGATGTAAAATGTTTGAATTCAAAACAAGAGCAAAATGGGTGGAGTGGACGGCTGTAGGGGAGGTGGAGGCCGATTAAATTGCATCAAATTGGTGGGGTGAAAAATGACATTTGGTCAGAGAAGACGGAATTTTATTTGGCTGATACTCTGGCAACCCTGAAATTTATTCCATAGTAAAGTTCCTATACAGGCCCGTGAAACAATTTTTACTCTCGATTATGATGCGGAGCGATCATAAATTAAAGTACCGTTTCATGATTGCAATTGTTGTAATATATAAATGTTCCACTGTGTATTTGTAATAAATATATAAATGTTCCACTGTGTTGTAATAAATATATAAATGTTCCACTGTGTATTTGTAATAAATATATAAATGTTCCACTGTGTTGTAATAAATATATAAATGTTCCACTGTGTTTTGTAATAAATATATAAATGTTTCCCTGTGTAGTTGTAATAAATATATAAATCGCCGGACTGTGTTTTTGTAGTTGTTACTCCAATGAGAAGGATTAAGTTTATTGGAGGCACGGAATTTGCTCCGTTTTACCTTGTGGAAATATATAATGGACGATTTTATGAGTGTCTGCTTATACTGAGTATTAAACTTGGATCGCTTAATGAAAAAGACAGCAAAGATTCTACCTTCATTGGATTTATTACCTCCCCACATAGTGAACAAAATAATAAAATGGTGTGGATTGACATTGTTGAACCCAATAAACTAGATAAAACCGCAGTCATTGTGCTGGATTATGTTCATGAGTAGCTTGTTTAGCTTGTCTGTTTTTGACAAATAAATTGAGGTGTTTTCATCACTTAATAGTTGTCTGTATACTCTGGTTAATGTTTTGTATGTAAGCTTGTCTCTACTTCATTACACATATTTTCAACATCATTAGTCCTGACGGATGAGCCTGCACCGAAAATTGCAATAGTTTGCACATAAAACGTAGCTCCAACTATATACACTGTTTATATTGTTGATATTACTCCTTTTTAGCTCTACTGATCAAAGATCAGCAAAGCTTATGCCGTGGTGCGGTGTCCCTCGTCCATCCATCCGTTCATAAACTGTTATTGTATCGACTACTCCTGTGAAACTATTGGATGGATTTTCATGAAACTTTACAGGGATGTTGCCCATGATGTCTAGTTGATCCTAGCAAAAAAATCACGATGTGAAATCAAAGATGGCTGCCAAAGCTAAAAATAGATTTTTAAAAAACTAGTATGTGGTGACTATTTCTTGAAAACGAAGAGATATTGATATGGGACTTTTCTAAAATGATCTGTATGACATGATGTTGATCCTTGTCGAAAATCATTTTGATTCAACGTTAAACATGGCTGCCATCTTTTGTTTACGTAGTAAATACTTGTGGCGACTACTCCTCTGAAACTACTTGACGGATTTTCATGAAACTTCACAGGAATGTTACTTGAAACTACTGGACGAATTTTCATGAAACTTCACAGGAATGTTACTCTGGATGTCTAATTGATCCAGCAAAATTTCAGGTTTGTCGGAAATTCAAGATGGCCGCCACGGCTAAAAATATTTTTTTAAAAAACAAGTTTGTAGCGACTACTTCTTGAAAACTATAATATGATATGGGACTTTTTGTAAAATAATCAGCATGACATGTTGATCCTTGTCAAAAAAATAATTATTCGACATAAAATTACATAATGAAAACTTGTAGCGACTACTCCTCTGAAACTTCTTAACAGATTTTCATGAAATTTCACAGAAATGGTGCTCTTGATGTCTAGTTGATCCTAGCAAAATTTCAGGCTGGCCGGATATTCAAGATGGCTGTCACGGCTAAAAAGAGATTTTAAAAAACAAATTTGTAGCGACTAGGTACGTCCTGAAAACTATAAGTGATATTGATATGGGACTTTTTTTAAAATGATCAGCATGACCTGATGTTGGTCCTTGTTGAAAATCATTGATTCGACTTAAACACAGCTGCCAGCGGTCATCTTTGTTTACAAGAGTTATATAGTAAAAACTTCACAGGAATGCTGATCTAGCTATCAAAACCTACCTGTAGAGCCTCGAAGTCATTGACCTCTTGTTTATAAAATACTAGAAGGGTATTCCACGGAATACTTGTGTCACATGCATGTGCTTATTTCAGCAAGTAAAGACGGAGGGTGCAAACTTTCATGAATTATGGAACAGATTTTTTTAATTAGTAACCAAGAACTGTATTCATTTTCATGACCATAGGTTAATATTTTGCCAATTTGCCAAGTAATAAGCTTGGCTAGTATAAAGTTATTATTAAAAGGGGCATAACTCACGGAAATGAAAGTCATTGAAAGTTCATTGCGGTAAGATGAAGATGTGTGAAGTTTCAATCATGAACATAGTTCAAATACTTTTCAAATTATGGCCAAATGTTATTGGCTTCACGCTTTTTTTTTTTGAAGTTCGAAAACCATCCAGATCGGACCATTTCCACTGGAGCTATGGTCCTTGATATTTTGAAATATGCTATAAATTGGCTTTGTTAACATGATAGGGCCTTCATTCTTCATCGAATCTTTTCCAAACTTTACAAGATTGTTGATATCAATGAAAGCACAAGCAATTTTGAAAATCAGCCAGATCAGACCAGTAACAAGGGAGTTATGGCCCTTGATTTTCTGAAATATGCCTTCGTTTGTCTCAACACAATAGGGCCTTCATTTTTCAATCTTTACCAAGCTTTACCAGATTACTAATATTAATGAAAGCTCAAACAAGGTAAAAAACTAGCCAAATTGGATAAGTAAAATCAGAGTTATGGCCCTTGATTTAGTTAAAAATGCTGTATTTTACCTCGATAGCGCCTTTATTTTTCATCCGATCTTTACCAATCTTTGCCAGATTGTTAATATCAATGAAAGCTTAGAAGGGTTCGAAAACCAGCCAGCTCGGATTAATAATAACAGAGTTATGGCCCTTGATTTAGTTAAAAATGCTGTATTTTGCCTCGTACAGACAATAAAGGCCTTCATTTGGTCGGATTTCAACGGCATTTTGCAGGGATGATCAGTGCCAATCCTAGCTGTGCATATCGTCACCATGTTCCGGCTGAATGATTTTGATAAAGTTATAGCCCTCTGAAGGTTTAATACACAGACCTTGTCCGGACTCTCCTCAACCCCTGGACAGATTTCAACAAAACATTTTAATGATGATCAGTATCCGGCGTAGTTGTGCATATTTTCTTTGTGTTCCGACTGAATGATTTTTGGTGGAGTTATGGCCCTTTTAAGGTTTTAAAACACAAACTTTGTCCAGACTAGTCTCTTCTGAACTCCTGGCCGGATTTTAACGAATCTTGGTGGGGATGATGAGTACCAAGCCAAGTTGTGCATATCATTGCAGTGTTCTGCTTGAAAGATTTTTGGCGGAGTTATGGCCCTATCAAGGTTTTAATAAACAAACTTACTCCGGAATATTTCTCCTGAACCCCCGGCCAGATTTCAGTGAATCTGTGCATGGATGATCAGAACTATGCCTAGTTGTGCATATCATTGCAGCGCTCTGCTTGAAAGATTTTTGGCGGAGTTAGGTCCTTTCAAGGTTTTAATAAACTTACTCCGGACTAGTTCTCCTGAACCCCTGGCCAGATTTCAATGAAACTTTGCAGGTAGGATCAGTATTAAGCCTAGTTGTGCATATAATTGCAGTGTTCTGCTTGAAAGATTTTTGGCGGAGTTTATAATGGCCCTTTCAAGGTATTAATAAACAAACTTACTCTGGATTAGTTCTCCTGAACCGCTGAACCTAAGTTCTGCTGAACCCCCAATAAGAGCTGTTTTAGCCAATAGAGCATCCACAGGCCCTCTTGGGCCTCTTGTTTGTTTAAATCAAAATGGATTTCTTACGAGTTGCATGGATTACAACGTATATGAATCTTAAAGGTTTACGTCAATAAATGAGTGCGATATCGAAAAAGTCCATGTACCATATTATTTGAACAGCCCTCGTATATATGTAATTGAAAATTCCCAGCAAACCTCCTTAAGTAATATTACAAAGAATTATTAAAGAAGTAATATTTCTTTTCTTTTTTAGTGTAGTTTCCTGTTATTTGTAACTGTATTCTGGACATGTTATTGATATTTGGAAATGAACCTCATTATGCTTTTCACAGTTTTAAATATAAAGTAGTTAAATGGGTATGCCATTTATTTTATTTATTTGCATGATAAAGTAAGCTTCGTAAGTTTCTATGAATTCTAATGAGGTTTGAGTTTTTATCCGGTTGTCAGCATCCTGTGGAAGGGGCATGGAGAACCATTTATGCTATTATACAATCAAGCATGATTTTTATCCCCAGTGTCTGAGCTCTCCTGTTTGAGCAGGTTGAAGTGGATACAGTAATGGCGTCTGTCAATTCTTTCAATAACTAGGCACATATACTCATCTTATCAAGACGATCCCCATGTGGTTGCCGTGGTAGAATACAACCACTGCAAATCCTGCTAGAGGCAGAGGGGTAGGACCCCCCTTCATGTTCATTTTGTCATGTTTTTTTTATCATGCTCATTGAAGGTTTTCTTCATGACACCGCATATGCAAATGTGGAAATGTGGCTCCATCATAAATGGAGTGTCTACAATAGAATTTGCAGCAACTCTGCAGTTGTGCAGGTTAGAAGGTTCTAGGTCCATTCTCCATGTCTTATTTAGATGTAAATGGAGGATGAGCCTGGCATGTTCATCCCTGTTTGGTGCCATATAACCTTTCTTGTGTTGGTGTGCCGTAAAACCCCAATTCAATTATCAAGATGATGTGCAGAACCCAACACCCAGTATCTTAAAGGTCAGAAGGGTCACTCTGAAAATCACTTCTTATTTACCTGTAGTAAGGACCATTTCCTGTCCACTCCAAAACTTTTGCATGTCAAAAACAGTTGTTTGCTTTGATTTGTGTGAAGACAAGGGTAGACAACAGTTTTTGGTTTGAAAGTAATGACATACAGTTTCAATCATTTCATAACTAACATTGTTAAATAGTGTGAAATTCAAATTCCAATCAAAAGGCATTTTTTTAATCAAAGGGAAGTAACCTGTAAATAATTAATTACAAGGGATTATAAGTGTACATTACTACCATTGTTTCAGAAAATGTAATGGGGGAACAAATGAATTTATAAAGAAGAGATTGTGATATTAACAAGATCACGAAAACTGCTTGCGTTCATAACAAAGAGTCCGCGTTTTGCACTGCATTTATTTTCAGTCATATAACGAGTGGTTTCCCGATATAAAGGTCATCGTATATTGTATACAAAAGGCTAAACCTTTGCATGGTGATAGTAAATGAAAAAGCTACACCTATTTTAAATATATGTAATTAAAGCAACTAACCCACCATATAACAGCAAAATTATATTACAAAACCATTTATCCAAGTGTTTGGGTCGTATAATAATAAATATGTGCTGATTAAAAGTATAGGTTATTCATGGGTTATTAAAAAAACCATGAAACAGTCTTTTAACTCATTTCAGAATTATATTATATTTAGAATTTTGTGATTTTTGATTTCAAGAAACTCATTACTCGGTGTTGAATAGAAACTCTCCACATTTGATAAATCAAATCAATCAAAATGCTTTTTTTTTTTTTAAAAAACAATTAAAATCAAAAGAGAGTACTGTGTCACATTTATTATAACATGTCAATAACAGACAGTGACTGTGTCACGTTTATTAAAATGTGTCAGTAACAGAGAGTACTGTGTCATGTTTATTAAAACGTGTCGGTAACAGAGAGTACTGTGTCACATTTATTATAACAGAGAGTACTGTGTCATGTTTATGTGTCATGTTTATTATAACATGTCAATAACAGAGTACTGTGTCATGTTTATTATAACATGTCAATAACAGAGAGTACTGTGTCACATTTAGTATAACATGTCAATAACAGAGAGTACTGTGTCACATTTATTATAACATCTCAATAACAGAGAGTTCTGTGCCAGACAATATGAAAATTGTTCATCTTTTAAATTATATTCTGTTCAGAGAATGAAGGCATTTTTACTGTGTGTTCAGAAAATAAAGGTATTTGGTGAAAAAATTATTCCTCAACTGGGATTCGATAACCAGGGTCTCTGGTTTACTGTACCAGCGCTCTACCAACTGAGCCATCGATGACATATGGTTAGGAATCAATTATTCACCATTTATTGGGAAACAGTATGTAAACTCCATTTATTAATCACGTTGGAAAGCATCTGAGTCGGAGTTTTTTTCCGAGATGTAAACAAAATGTTAAATCGGTAAAATGAAATTTGTAGACCTTAAATTTGATACAAAGAGGCTCGAACAAGACGTTATAAATAACTGGCGATGGGAGTGGTTGGACGAGAGGGATTCGTTAACATATGAGAATGATTAAGTAAAACGTTGCCACATTATTTACCATGTTATTTTACATTGGACCAACCAGGACTTTTGTGTGAAGGTTCCATAGCAAACACAATCGTGAACGCTCAGCCAATTCTGTCATTCTTCGGGTTTCCACCTTGTGTGTATCATTGCGCTGAAAATAGGCCATGTAAACAATATGGCCGCTAGCCACACGTGTTGATGTATAATTTGCGTTGAGTGTTTGTTTTTTACAATGCAGATGAAGGGTTTTATCACTGCTTTGATGTAAATACACTATTGATGGAGCAATCAACTGAATAACATTGCAACATTTGGATGATAACTTTGATTTTGAATGTAAATTAGTTTTGGCGGTTTTGGCGGGAATCTAATACGCGATGATGTAACCAATATAAAAACCTGTGTATTACATTCAAGTAATGCTGCGAAGCCCCCTTGACCCCTGGCTGATTATTTTCAGTATTTGCATATTTTTTACTTTCACCCATGGAATAAGGAATTAAATAATATTTTATTGCGTATTCGTTTTTTTAAAAATCAAGGTATTTTTAATGTGAATAGATCCTAAATGTTCATTATGACAAACATGATTTCATTATGTGACGTCAACTGACATCATGCCACCTGGCATGACATCAGACAAAAAAGTGGCTGTATAGACATGCACTTGCAATGCACACATTTTAATGCACAGTTCGGTTCAGGATTTTAACCATGCCATGGTTATTTATTATAAAATATCTAGCAAACATTAACATATACTAGCATATGTGTTTGTTATTTTTTTTTGTTTTGTTTTTTTTGGATAAAACTGGTTGGAATTGGAAGTGGAAGCATTTTCTTCCTTTACGGGCAAGAGCATATTTTTTCTATATTTAATTTTCTCTTGATGTTTGCTATAAAGTTTATACTCTTGCTTTCTTTTCCGAAACATTGATTCCTTGTATAACATATTGACTTTTTAAAATTTTATCGCGTTTATTTTCAATTTGGTGTCTTTTCAGGGCTTGAGCAAGGCATGTGCCTGGTTTTATAGTACAACCAACAGCATGGCAGAGTCTCCTGGGCCATTGTTCACACGGTGAACAGAACGGTGAACAGAACTGTGGGATCTACCAAACACACTTCTTGAAAATGGGACATATTTAGGTAAGGATCTCCTTAAGCTTCTATTTGTTACTTCACATTTTTGAGTGTTGGTATTTTTTTGTGTTTTTTACCTTCGATTGGGGTATGTCATTTGGCGTTGCGGGTCGGCATGCAGGCTGCGTCAAACTCATAGTTTCCGCTCCATAACTTTTGTTAGGACTGAGGTATTGCGATGAAACTTACAAGGTAGGTAGCTTATATGGAAAGAAAGCTTGGGATTGCATTTGGGATCACTGGGGTCAATGTCAAGGTTACTAAAAATTGAAAAACAGTTTCTGCTCAGTAACTTTTGTTAAGAATAAGGTATTGGGATGAAACTTGCAGAGTATGTAGCTTTTATGGCAAGGAAGCTTGGGATTGCATTTGGGGTCACTGGGGTCAAGGTCACTGTTACTTAACATAGAACAACGGTTTCCACTCAATAACTTTTGTTAGGAATGAGATATTGGGATGAAACTTAATGGGTCAGTAGCTTATATGAAAAGGAAGCTTGGGATTGCATTTGGGGTCACTGGGATCAAGGTCAAGGTCACTGTTTCTAAAAATAGAAAAACGGTTTCCTCTCAATAACTTATGTAAGGAATGATGTGTTAGAATGAAACTTCCTGTATAGGTAGCTTATATCAAAAGGAAATTTGGGATTGCATTTGGGGTCGCTGGGGTCAGCATCAAGGTCACTGTTACTAAAAATGGAAAAAAGGTTTCTGCTCAATAACTTTAGTTGGGAATGAGATATTGGAACGAAACTCATTATATAGGTACCTTATATGTAAAGGAAGCTTAGGATTGCATTTGGGTCACTGAGGTCAAGTTCAGGGTCACTGTTACTACAAATAGATAAATGGTTTCTGCTCGGAAACTTTTTTTTGTTGTGGAATTTCCACATTTCTTGTTTTTAACATGGCTGGACCTAGACGGTAATAAATACATTTTCGTAACATTTCATTGGTCCTCAGCAGCCGAGGGCTCAATTTTGAAATCTGGAGTTGAAAATGAACTCTTTTTCAAGTGAAGATACATTACTCTTTTACATGCACATAAAATAATATTTTATACACTGATCATGAGTTGCTTGATATCACTGCATCAGAATCACAGGTGTCTCTTAAAACAGATTTAACATTGGGCGACATTTTTCCATGACCTGGCTAAATTCAGTTTGACATCGGTGTGCAATATCGTTTGCAAAGTTACTTTGCAATTTCTGTCTTTCTTGTTTACTTCTTCCAGGCATTATTATCCCCCACTGCCACAGGCAGAAGGGGGATATAGTAATGCCCTCCGTCCGTCTGTCCGTACGTCCATCTCATTTCATGTCTGCTCAATAAATTGAAAACTACTAACGGGACTGCAATTAAATTTCACACAATGATAGAGGGCCATGATTAGAGTTATTGCCCTTTGTAATTTTATACTTATAATTCATGTCCGCTCCATACATGTACCTCGAAAACTACTAATTGTACTGCAATGAAATTTTACATAATGATATAGGACATGCAGAGCGCAAGAATCATAACTCTGCTTTCATTTAATTTGAGTTGTTGCCTTTTGTAATTTTATACTTAAAATTTGTGTCCGCTCCATAACTCAAAAACTACTTGTGGGACTGCAATGGAATTTCACACATTGATAGAGGGCAATGAGAGGACATGCAGAGCACAATAACCATAACTGTTTTCATTTGAATTAGAGTTATTGCCCTTTGTAATAATATACTTGTAATTTGTGTCTGCTCTAAAACTACTAATTGAACTGCAATGAAATTTCACACAATGATAAAGAGCAATAACAGGACATGCAGAGCATAAGAATCATAACTCTTCCTTCATTTAAATTAGAATTATTGCCCTTTGTAATTTTATACTTATAATTTGTGTCTGTTCCATACTGGAAATCTACTAATGGGACTGCGATGAAATTTCACACAATGATAGAGGGCAATGAGAGAACATGCAGAGCACAATAACCATAACTTTTCTTTCATTTAAATTAGAATTATTGCCCTTTGTTATTTTATAATTATAATTTGTGTCTGTTCCATAACTGGAAAACTACCGGTACTAATGGGACTGCGATGAAATTTCACACAATGATAAAGAGCAATAACAGGAAATGCAGAGCATAAGAATCATAACTCTTCCTTCATTTAAATTAGAATTATTGCCCTTTGTAATTTTATACTTATAATTTGTGTCAGTTCCATAACTGGAAAACTACTAATGGGACTGCGATGAAATTTCACACATTGATAGAGGGCAATGAGAGGACATGCAGAGCACAATAACCATAACTTTTCCATCATCATTTAAATTTGAATTATTGCCCTTTGTAATTTTATAATTATAATTTGTGTCTGTTCCATAACTTGAAAACTACTAATGGGACTGCGATGAAATTTCACACAATGATAGAGGGCAATGAGAGGAAGTGCAGAGTGCAATAACCATAACTTCGTCTTCATTTAATTTAGATTTATTGCCCTTTGTAAGTTTATACTTATAATTTGTGTCTGCTCCATAACATGAAAACTACTAATGGGACTGCAATCAAATTTCACACAATGATAGAAGGCTGTGGGAGTTAAGTGCAAAATGGAAGAACCATAACTCTGTCTTCATGTAATTGAGAATTATTGCCCTTTGTATTTTTATACTTGTAAAATTCTTGTCCGGAGCATAACTCAAAAACTACTAGACTGGAATGAAACATCACACAATGATAGAGGGCAAGTAGACTACATGAAGATTGCAATAACCATAACTCCATCTTCATGGCCAATATAGTTATTGGCCTTTGTAATTATATACTTAAAATTATTGTCCGAAGCATAGCTCCAAAACTACTAATGGATCTGCAGATGACAGAGAGCAATAAGAGGATATGGAGAATGAAAGAACAATAGAGTTATTGCCCTTTGTTATTTTATACTTATTGTTCTTGTCGGTTGCATAGCTTAAAAACTACAAACGGGAATGGATGAATGAATGGTGTTTTACGACACGTCGACACATAAATAGGTCCTATTGTGCGCAAAAACTACTAATGGGACTGGAATGAAACTTCACACAAAGATAAACGGCAATGAGAGGACGTACAGAGTGCAGTGACAATAACTCTGTCAGATTGAAAGCAAGGTTTTATGCAAGCATAAAATAGCTGACGAGAGAAATAACATATCTGGGTAGGAACTGGAAACAAAAATTTAACATAATAATATATCAAGTCGTGGGTGTTAAAACAATATAAACAAAATCTTGTCACGGAGACATAAACACGCCATGACCATTTTTTCTTATCAGACACATTCTTCCGATTTTTACCCATCAGTTCTTCCTACCAAACGTTTTGAATCATGGTGGGTGACCTCACTTCTCTCTGTTCAAATACCTTTACATGCCTTACATATTTATTACAATTCACCCACGATGTGCTAGAAGTACACATCAGCACAGAAATACAATTGTTCACATGTAAGGGATACATGTGCATTAGCATGTGCATTACAACACATATAAACTGTTCACTGCTGCCATGTGTAATTATAAGATTGCGTTATCAAAGTGAAAAATGTAAAGGAACTGTTCATTGCTGCCTTACCTTGTCTTGTCGTGCCTTCGATGGTTTGGTCTCTTATTGCTCTTGCTTCTGCCAAGACATTGAGTACCTTCATATATATCGCGTCTCCGTGACCGAATGGTTAACAATGTTGCATTGTAAACCTTCGCCTCTCACCGCTGCGGGTTCGAATCCCACTGTGAGCTCAACTTGTAAGTGAGGAAGTATCGATTCTTACGGATGGCGGGAGGTGTACAGTACTGGTTCTACCCAGGGAAAGTGGGTGGTCTGCCTCCACCACAGAAAATCGACCGTTATATATAACCTTACATGTGTTGAACATGACGTGAAACACCATACAAACAAACAAAACAAACCTTCTTTGTGGCTTTCTAGGCTATTGTTTTTGTTTTTGTTTATATGTACACGAGCATCTTTGTATTTTACTTATATTGCCTATTAATGCTGCTTTGTTGGCGAGGATTTCTTTATTTACACTGTTCAATTTTATGGGGATGACAGTAAGGTACGTGTGAGGTTTGGTGTACCTTCGAACCTGGTTTAAACCCCCAGCAGCCTTTTTTGCCACTGACCGTTCCAAGGCGATAGCCCTTTTGTGTTTATGATGTCTTATTTGGGCTTTTATTCATCTTTAAAGTTGTTCTTTGTTTTTAAGTGTGTTTGTGGTTGACTGTCGTCATTGAATGCTATTTTGCCTGTTCGATTTTTGTATCTACTTTTACCATTTGCAATAATGAAAACCATAATAATGATGAAAATTAAATAAAAAGAAGGGAAAAGTAAATCAGCAGGCTTGAACCCTGATTTCCCCACCACTAATACGATGCCTCAACTGCGCTACAGAGGCTAATGAACATTTTGTTGCTAATATACATCTAATAATTATGGCATGCTACACTGACAGTAGACTGATTTATAGCAATTAAAATGGTAGCTTTTGTACATTGTGAAATATGTGTTTATACCATTCACATTTTTTAGACGAGTTCACTAGGAATTGAAGTTGTAATGCATGCTTCTCGTCAACTACATTAGTGCTCAAGGCTACGTGCTCAAGGGTGAGCTATTGTGACCACCCTTCGTCTGTCTGTCGTCGGTCGGTCGTCAACTTTTAGCTTGTTTACATAATAGAGGCCACATTACTTGAGCAATCTTAACCAAACTTGCATAGATTGTATATGACCACAAGATCTCGGACGGTTTTGATAATGGGCCACATCGGACTAGTAACACCAGAGTTATGGCCCCTGAATTAGCAAAATTTTAACTTCACACAAATGTTGCCCATAATGTCTAGTTGATCCTAGCAAAAATTTAGGTTGATGTGAAATCCAAGATGGCCGCCATATCTAAAAACAGATTTTTAAAAAACAAGTTTGTAGCGACTACTTCTTGAAAACTATACATGATATTGTTATGGGACTTTTTCTAAAATGATCGACATGACGTTGGTCCTTGTCGAAGAAAATTATTTTGATTCAACATTAAACATGGCCATCAACAGCCATCTTTGTTATTTCATAAACACTTCACAGGAATGTTGCTCTTGATGTATAGTTGATCCTAGTAAAATTTCAGGTTGGCCGCCACGGCTAAAAATGGATAATTAAAAAACGGATTTGTAGCATCTTCTTCCTGAAAACTGTAAGTGATATTGATATGGGACTTTTTCTAAAATGATCAGCATGACATGATGTTGGTTCTTGTCGAAAATCATTTTGATTTGTCATTAAACATGGCTTCTTTGTTTGCATAGTGTTATACAGTAAATAATTGTAGCGACTACTACTCTGAAACTACTTGACAGATTTTCATGAAACTTTACTGGAATATTGCTCTTGATATCTAGTTGATCCTAGCAAACATTTCAGGTTGATCGGAAATTCAAGATGGCCGCCACAGCTAAACATTATTTGATATACAAGTTTGTAGCGACTACTTCTTGAAAACTATAAGTGATATTGAAATGGGACATTTTCTTAAATGATCAGCATGACAGGATGTTGGTCCTTTTCAAAAATCATTTTGATTCGACATTAAACGTGGCTGTCAGTGGCCATCTTTGTTTACATAGAGTTATATAATTAAAACTTGTAGCGACTACTCCTCTGAAACTGCGTGATGGATTTTCATGAAACTTCACAGGAATATTGCTTTTGATGTCTAGTTGATCCTAGAAAAATTTCAGGTTGGCCGGAAATTCAAGATGGCCGCCATGGCAGAATAGATTTTTAAAAAACAAGTTTGTAGCGACTACTTCTTGAAAACTGTAAGTGATATTGATATGGGACTTTTTCTAAAATGATAAGCATGAGATGATGTTGGTCCTTGTTGAAAATCATTTAGATTTGTCGTTAAACATGGCTGCCAGTGGCCATCTTTGTTTACATAGAGTTATATAGTAAATACTTGTAGCGACTACTCCTCTAAAACTACTGGAAAGATTTTCATGAAACTTCACAAAAATGTTGCTGTTGATGACTAGTTGGTCCTAGCAAAATTTCACATCGGCCGGAAATTCAGGATGGCCGCCATGGATAAAAATAGGCTTTTAAAAAACAAATTTGTAGTGACTACTTCTTGAAAACGATACGTGATACTGATATGGGGCTTTTTCTAAAATGATAAGCATGACATGATGTTGATCCTTGTTGAAAAAATCATTTTGATTCAACATTAAATGTGGCTGCCAGAGGCTATCTGTGTTTACATAGAGTTGTATAGTAAAAACTTATAACGACTACTCCTCTGAAACTACTTGACAGATTTTCATGAAACTTCACAGGAATGCTGATCTAGCTATCAAAACATATCAGTAGAGCTTCAAGGTCATTGACCTCATGTTTTTACTTTTATTTAATTTTTTATTAGTATTGTTTTTAGCTCTACTGATCAGAGATCAGCAGAGCTTATGCCGTGGTGCGGCGTCCGTCGTCCGTCTGTCTGTCCGTCCGTCCGTCCGTCCGTCCGTCTGTCCGTAAACTTTTATTTGTAGCGACTACTCCTCTGAAACTACTTGATGGATATTCATGAAACTTTACAGAAATGTTGCCCATGAAGTCTAGTTGATCCTAGCAAAAATTCATGTTGATGTGAAATCCAAGATGGCCACCAAAGCTAAAAATAGATTTTGAAAAAATACAAGTTTGTAGCGACTACTTCTTGAAAACTATAAGTGATATTGATATGGGACATTTTCTTAAATGATCAGCATGACATGATGTTAATCCTTGTCAAAAATTGTTTTGATTCGACGTTAAACATGGCTGCCAGTGGCCATCTTTGTTTACATAGAGTTATATAGTAAAAACTTGTAGCGACTACTCCTCTGAAACTACTTGGCGGATTTTCATGAAACTTTACAGGAATGTTGCTCTTGATGTCTAGTTGATCCTAGAAAAATTTCAGGCTGGCCAGAAATGCAAGATGGCCGCCACAGCTAAAAATAGATTTTTAAAAAATAAGTTTGTAGCGACTACTTCTTGAAAACTATAAGTGATATTGATATGGGACTTTTTCTAAAATGATCAGCATGACATGGTGTTGATCCTAGTCAAACATTATTTTGATTCGATGTTAAACATGGCTGCCAGTGGCCATCTTTGTTTACATAGAGTTATATAGTAAACACTTGTAGCGACTACTTCTCTGGAACTACTTGACAGATGTTCATGAAACTTCACAGGAATGTTGCTCTTGATGTCTAGTTGATCCTAGAAAAATTTCAGGCTGGCCGGAAATTCAAGATGGCCTCCACAGCTAAAAATAGATTTAAAATAAATAAATTTGTAACGACTACTTCTTGAAAACTGTAAGTGATATTGATATGGGACGTTTTCTAAAATGATCAGCATGACATGATGTTAATCCTTGTCAAAAATTGTTTTGATTCGACGTTAAACATGGCTGCCAGTTGCCATCTTTGTTTACATAGAGTTATATAGTAAAAACTTGTAGCGACTACTCCTCTGAAACTACTTGGCGGATTTTCATGAAACTTTGCAGGAATGTTGCTCTTGATGTCTAATAGATCCTAGCAAAATTTCAGGTCGGCCAGAAATTCAAGATGGCCACCACAGCTAAAAATAGATTTTTAAAAAATAAGTTTGTAGCGACTACTTCTTGAAAACTATAAGTGATATTGATATGGGACTTTTTCTAAAATGATCAGCATGACATGGTGTTGATCCTAGTCAAACATTATTTTGATTCGATGTTAAACATGGCTGCCAGTGGCCATCTTTGTTTACATAGAGTTATATAGTAAACACTTGTAGCGACTACTTCTCTGAAACTACTTTACGGATGTTCATGAAACTTCACAGGAATGTTGCTTTTGATGTCTAGTTGATCCTAGAAAAATTTCAGGCTGGCCGGAAATTCAAGATGGCCACCACAGCTAAAAATAGATTTAAAATAAATAAATTTGTAACGACTACTTCTTGAAAACTGTAAGTGATATTGATATGGGACGTTTTCATAAATGATCAGCATGACATGATGTTGATTCTTGTCGAAATTTATTTCAATGCGACTTTAAACATGGCCGCTAGCGGACATCTTTGTTTACATAGATTTATATAGTAAAAACTTGTAGCGACTACTCCTCTGAAACTACTTGACGATTTTTTATGAAACTTCACAGGAATGTTGCTCTTGATGTCTAATTGATCCCAGATTTTTTTTAGGTCGGCCGGAAATTCAAGATGGCAGCCATGGCTATAAATAGATTTTCAAGATACAAGTTTGTAGCGACTACTTCTTGAAAACTATAAGCGATATTGATATGGGACTTTTTCTAAAATGATCAGCATGACATGATGTTGATCCTTGTCAAAAATCGTTTTGATTCGATGTTAAACATGGCTGTCAGCGGCCATCTTTGTTTACATAGAGTTATATAATGAAAACTTGTAGCGACTACTTCTCTGAAACTACTAGACGGATTTTCATGAAACTTCACAGGAATGTTGCTCTTGATGTCTAATTGATCCTAGCAAAATTTCAGGCTGGCCGGAAATTCAAGATGGCCGCCACGGCTAAAAATAATTTTTCAAAAAACAAGTTTGTAGCGACTACTTCCTGAAATCTAAATCAATCAGTAGAGCTTCAAGGTCATTGACCTCTTGTTAATTATTACTTTTTTTCCCCAGATCACACTGGTAACGCCGGAGTTATGGCCCTTTCATTGTTATCATTTTCCAAAATTGCCATTGTTTATTATTTTATTATTCAATCTTGATGAAACTTACTTAAAAGTCAGAGGTTAAATGAGTAAAATTTGTCTCTTTATATGCAATGTTTGCAATTGAAAGCAGTGTTGCGGGGGTATTAATCGCCTTCAGTGATAGCTCTAGTTCATCTTGTTAACATGACAGAGGCCACCTTTCTTGAACAATCTAAACCAAACTTGCACAGTTTTTATATGACCATAAGATGTCGGAAAAAGTTTGACAATGGGCCAATACTCAGGTGAGTGCTATAGGGCCATCTTGGTCCTCTTGTTAAAACAAATAGCAAATTTATAACGAATAACACATTTATTAGCAATGTTTGTTTTTTGTAAGTAGAGCAATTATATCATTATTTGGAGTCTGATTTTCAGCAACTAAATAATGGACTTGTGTAGCTGGCTGCAATGGAGTTTTACCAATGCCTGAAGAAATAGCATTGATATATGCCATCACACTGAACATTGATTTTGTTTAATTTTTGTCCTTTTATGATATTTAATTCATTCAATCTCTCACAGCGACAGGTCATGTCTTCTTTATTTATATCTTGAATTTTCTTCATGACTATGTTTGCATTTTTCTGCATTTCAGATTTAGATGGAGATGGAACAATAATTCTACAGCATATCTTCGAAAAACTGGTCACAGCTATCGGTGTCTGACTAAGTCCAACATGAAGTCTGCGATTTATTGTGGCAGCATGCTGCCCAGGACCTGAGGCTGGTACTTCATCATAGAACATCTTAGAAATGTATGTACATTTGTTGCATACAGTCTGCTCTCACCAACCCAGTCTGCATTTTTGCTCCTTTTTCATGTTCCAGCTTAGGAATCCATTGCAGGTTGGAGAGAGCTGTCTGTGTTCTGTGAAGACTGCATTTCACATTTCTGCATTTTTAGCTCTACTGGCCAAATACAGTCTGGAGTCAATGGAACAATGAACTTTGTATATGGAATACAGCCTGGAGTCAATGAACCAATGAACCTTGTATATGAAATACAGTTTGGGGTCACTGAAACAATGAACCTTGTATATGAAATACAGCCTGGAGTCAATGAAACAATGAACCTTGTATATGAAATACAGCCTGGAGTCAATGAACCAATGAACCTTGTATATGGAATACAGCCTGGAGTCAATGAACCAATGAACCTTGTATATGAAATACAGTTTGGGGTCACTGAAACAATGAACCTTGTATATGAAATACAGCCTGGAGTCAATGAAACAATGAACCTTGTATATGAAATACAGCCTGGAGTCAATGAACCAATGAACCTTGTATATGGAATACAGTCTGGAGTCAATGAACCAATGAACCTTGTATATGGAATACAGCCTGGAGTCAATGAACCAATGAACCTTGTATATGAAATACAGTCTGGAGTCAATCAACCAATGAACCTTGTATATGAAATACAGTTCGGGGTCAATGAAACAATGAACCTTGAACCTTGTATATGAAATACAGTTCGGGGTCAATGAAACAATGAACCTTGTATATGAAATACAGTTTGGGGTCAATGAAACAATGAACCTTGTATATGAAATACAGTTCGGGGTCAATGAAACAATGAACCTTGTATATGAAATACAGTTTGGGGTCAATGAAACAATGAACCTTGTATATGAAATACAGTTCGGGGTCAATGAAACAATGAACCTTGTATATGAAATACAGCCTGGAGTCAATGAACCAATGAACCTTGTATATGGAATACAGCCTGGAGTCAATGAACCAATGAACCTTGTATATGAAATACAGTCTGGAGTCAATGAACCAATGAACCTTGTATATGAAATACAGTTCGGGGTCAATGAAACAATGAACCTTGTATATGAAATACAGTTTAGGGTCAATGAAACAATGAACCTTGTATATGAAATACAGTTCGGGGTCAATGAAACAATGAACCTTGTATATGAAATACAGCCTGGAGTCAATGAACCAATGAACCTTGTATATGAAATACAGCCTGGAGTCAATGAACCAATGAACCTTGTATATGAAATACAGTCTGGAGTCAATGAACCAATGAACCTTGTATATGAAATACAGTTCGGGGTCAATGAAACAATGAACCTTGTATATGAAATACAGTTTGGGGTCAATGAAACAATGAACCTTGTATATGAAATACAGTTCGGGGTCAATGAAACAATGAACCTTGTATATGAAATACAGTTCGGGGTCACTGAAGTCAAGGAAAAAGTCAAGGTCACTGGTTCTAAAAAAAATAAAAAAATCTTTATTCGAACGAAAATTGCTGTGTAGCTACTTACATGGAATGGAAGCTTGGGATTGCATTTGGGGTCAAGGTCAAGGTTACTGTAAGTAAAAATATAAAAATGGTTTCCCCTCAATAACTTAAGTGAGGAATGAGATATTAGAGTGAAACTTGCTGTGTAGGTAGCTTATATCATAAGGTAATTTGGGATTGCATATGGGTTCACTGGGTTCATTATTATTAAAAATAGAAAAAATTATTTCCATGCAATAACTTTTGTTGGGAATGAGATATTGGAATGAAACTTGCTGTGTAGGTACCTTATATGGAAAGGAAGTTTGTGATTGCATTTGGGGTCACTGGGATTAAGGAAAAGGTCAAGGTCACTGTTTCTAAAAATAAAAATATGGTTTCTGCTCAATATCTTAAGCAAGGAATGAGATATTAGAATGAAACTTGTTGTGTAGATAGCATTTATCAAAAGGAAGTTTGGGATTGTATTTTGGGTCACTGGGATCAAGTTCAAGTTCAGTGTTACTAAAAATAGAAAAACAGTTTCAGCTCAATAATTTTAGTTGGGAATGAGATATTAGAACAAATCTATGTATGTACCTTATATGGAAAGTAAGCTTAGGATTGTATTTGGGGTCAAGGTCAGTGTTACTAAAAATAGCAAAAAATGATTTCTGCTAAATTTCTTAAGTTAGGAATGAGATATTGCAAATGAAACTTGCTGTGTATGTAGCTTATATTTGCCTTACTAACAAATCATTTCTTTCTTTACAGTCCTCATTAACTGTTTATGCATTTATCTTTGTGATTCATATTTTTTTTATTTTAACATTCTGCATGTACATGTATTGCTGGAAACACATCATTTTAAGCCTCTGTTCAGCAACAACAGGCACATTTTACAAATATGAACACTGATTCTAACCCTACTAATGATAAGATATATATATATATATATGTTACTTACATATGTTGCGAATCAAAACTCTGTAACTACAGGCCAGGTAAACAATGACCCTGTTATTATCCTTGCCAAAGCATCACATTATGAGTTACTCAATTTATTTTATGCATATTTGGTTAATATTTTAAGTACCTGTGAATAAATCTAGACTATAAATTGGCTCAGATGCATTATATGCATTATTTTATAACTTCAAACCATTGATAGAGTTTGGACAAATGGTTTTGTTGTGAAAAATGGTGGTTTAGGTTCTTTAAGAATTAATCAAGTACTAGAGCAGCATTTAGTGCATAATTGTAATAAAAAATCAGTTTGTATGTGCATCCTACAAATATGGTCTGTCATCTATCAGACATTCTTATATGTGACAGACCAAACAGAATAAATCAGAAGATTTCGTTTTCAAACTCTTGACACAATATTTGATGTTTGTTAAATCATGGATATAAATACACGGGATTCAAAGCTACCTATAAGCCCCTTGCTAATTATAGATTTATCCACCGAATAGCGAATAAGCTGGTTCCCTGATTACTCTATGGTATACAACAGGGTACCATTTGGTTCCCCGATTAGTCTTCGGTATGCAAGAGGGTACCAGTTATATATATACCAGGCATATAGGAAGTATTATTTTTTTAAATGTCAAATGTGTACGCTTTGTTTTATCAAACTCCTTCTTTATTTACCGTAATATGTTGAAAATTATGAATTGTTTGAAATGGCATTATTGTGTAGATTCAGCGAATGGTCTTGGATTTTAGTTAACTTTTTCAAATTTGTGTATTGATATTGGATAAAAAGGACACATTTCTTCCTTAAAAAGTGAAATGTATACTGACTTTGGATTAAACACCTCCTTCATAAATGAGTGATTTTCAAAAATAACACATCAGTTATATTGGTATGTCAAGAAGATGTGATAACTGGTAATGGATATCAAGAAAATATTTCTTTTGGTCTCAGATATGCAGGGTTCGACTCTAACTTTTATAAGTAGAAAGCCTGCATGACTTCCTGCCATTGAAAACTGCCTTTTAATTGATAGGTGGTCCTTCTCATGTACAGCTATACTTACCGAAACATTACAGTAAAAAGAAAACCACACATATACATGCAGTGTTGTTCTGTTCAATGTTTACACTATTTGTCAGCTTTGTCTTTTATTTTGGTGGCAGAGAGACGATTTTGAGAATATTCCACATTTTTAAAGAACGCGAAAACCTGTTCAACAATGTCAATCATGCGAACGCTTGACCCTCCTATATGTACAATCCTACTACATGAGATGGATATACATCATGTATATTTTTAATGTTCATAATTTAAAATAGCAGGCCCGATGGGCCACTAATCTTTAAGAAAGTGGTGGTCCTTCCAAAAATCAGGTGGTCTCGGGCCAGCGGACCTGCATTAGTGTCGAACCCTGAATATGTCTACTGAAAATGGTTTAAAGGAACACATGGCAATCTTGAAGTGTTTGATTTGTTTGTAAGTTGTTTTCTGTCATTTTCAACACAATTAAGATTATTTATGATGGTTGATTTTTGTGGTGGAGGCAGACTACCCACTTTTCATGGGTAGATCCAGCAGTACTGTACACCTCCCGCCATCTATAAGAATCAACACTTCTGAAGTGTTTGAAATGGGTGTCTCGATTTATATATCCAGTATCATTTTTATCAAAGATCAGCAGAGCTTACCGGTATGCCATGGTGCGGTGTCCATCGTCCGCCCATCCGTCCGTCTGTCTATCCGTCCATAAACTTTTTGTTGCCCATGATGTCTAGTTGATCCTAGCAAAAATTCACATTGATGTGAGATACAATGTGGACACCGAAGCCAAAAATAGATTTGAAAAAAAAAGAAGATTGTAGCGACTACTTCTTGAAAACTATAAGTGATACGGGCGAAGCCCTCTTGCAGTAACGCTAGTATCAAAACTTACTTGTTTTCAAAATAAACTATGGGATATTTATTTTTTGTCGGGTTTCTCATGCCATTTTCAAATGGTAGGCTCCATGGATAAAGGGCAATGTTTTAGGCCTACAAAGTAGAAGACCATTCAATTTCGTGCGTTTATTTATTATTTTTGTTTGTTTTCGGTCTTTAATTTAAGTGATACGTTTAATTACAGAAATATAACATTATTAGCTCTACTGGCCAAGGGCCAGCAGAGCTTATGGGATGGCCAGTTGTCCGTCGTCCGTCTTCCGTCATCCGTCCGTCCGTCCGTCCGTCCGTCCGTCGTTAACTTTTGTCTTGTGAACACTCTAGGGCCTTCATTTTTCCTTAGATCGTTACCAAACTTTAACAGGTTGTTAATATCAATGAAAGCTCGGACATGTTCCAAAACCAGCCAGATCAGTATAATTGCACCGGAGTTATGGCCCTTGTTTTGCTGAAAATTGCTATTTTCTGCCTTGTGAACACTCTAGCACCTTCATTTATTATTTGATCGTTACCAAACTTGCACAGATTGTTAATACCAATTATAGCTTGGACAAGATCGAAAATCAGCTGAATTAGATCAGTAACACCAGAGTTATGGCCTTTGTTTTTTCTGAAAAATGCCATTTTCTGCCTTGTGAACACTCTAGCACCTTCATTTATTATTTGATCTTTACCAAACTTTGTTGTTAATATCAATGAAAGCTCGAACAAGTTCGAAAACCAGCTAAATCTGATCAGTAACACGGAAGTAATGGCCCTTGTTTTTTCTGAAAAAATGCTATTTTCTGCCTTGTGAACACTCTAGGGCCTTCAATATTAATCAGATCTTTACTTAACTTTGCCAGTGTCTTAATATCAATGAAAGCTCGAAAAAGTTCCAAAACCAATCGAAATAATTTCAACGGAGTTATGGCCCTTGTTTTGCTGAAAAATGCCATATTAAGGCTTGTGAACACTCTAGCACCTTCATTTATTATTTGATCTTTACCAAACTTGCACAGATTGTTAATAACAATGAAAGCTCAGATAAGTTCGAAAACCAGCTAGATCGGACTATTGACAGTGGAGTTATTGCCCTTGATTAAGTTAAAAATGCTATATTTTGCCTCGTTAAGACGATAGGGGCTTCATTGTTCATCCGATCTTTACCAAACTTTATCAGATTGTTAATATCAATGAAAGCTCAGACAAGTTCGAAAACCATTCATATCGGACTAGTAACAGCGGAGTTATGACCCTTGATTTAGTTCAAAATGTTATATTTTGCCTCGTTAAGACTTTATTTTTTTATCCGATCCAAACTTTATCAGATTGTTAATGTCAATAAAAGCACGGTCAAGTTCGAAAACCAGACAGATCGGACCAGTAACAGCGGAGTTGTGGCCATTGATTTTGTTAAAAATGCTATAATTTGCCTCGTCTTATGATAGGGCCTTCATTTTGCATCTGATCTTTGCCAAACATTACCAGTTTTTATGACTTTCTTTTTTTATATTATAATTTTTTTTTTTTTTTATTTTTTTTTTTTTTTTTTGTTGTTGTATTTTCTGTTAAGGGGGAATTGACCTATTCGAAAATTTAAGGGTACGCATATGAACTATATATATTTGTAAAATTGAAGATATTTGCGATTTGAATCTGAATTTTGTTTTGCCGTTATTTAAACATGTTTTTAATCATAACGTCTTAAATATGGCTATGTTCAACGTTTTTCATAAAAGTCCCGTTGTACCCAGTTTTCAACGTTTTTGATATTTTTAGAGCGTTAGGCTAGTCACATGTAATTACTTTTTACATCAAACTGTTCGTCTTGATGAGACCGTTAAACTGATATATAAATTATATCATTTACAATAAGACATAAAATATTATTTATATAATTTCCTTTTTCTTTCACCGATGTTTTACCGTGAAATTTTAAGAAAAAACAAAGTTAAAGCCTTTTATCTTTTAAACGGCTTCATAAAAAACTGCATTATTTTAATATGTTTTAGAGAATTTAATTTCCTATCCGAATATAAAATAAAATTTGCTAGTCATCGGAATATTTTTTTCAGTATTCTTGTTTTATTAACCATAATACCCTTACGAAGAAGGTGTCTCTGTCGACGTCGCGTCGTAAATATAGTATGTAACTAACGACGTTGACGCAAACATTGGAAACAAACACTGGTAACCTAAATGATAATGATAAATACTGCTCCGTATTTTCTACTTCTTTTTCCGTCCGTTTTTCTTTTTCTTCTTTTCTAGTGTTTATGTGAAAACTCTAAATTTAATTTATTTTAATTCATCATGTCTAATTCGCTCAAATCTCAAATTACAGCAATATCTATGGTCATGTATTTGGTATATCTCCAGGGTAAAACAATAAGTTCAAGTTCATTTAAAAGTGTGTTTAATGTATATACAATTTCCAGGCAGCCGTCAATCATGCTATATATCATAAGATATATGTGTTGTTATTAAACATGTAAACTTTTTTTTATCCTACTCTGTATCATTACAGCGTATGTTTTCATGAACTGTTTGTCCGTTTTCTCATAATTAGAGACTACTAGACAGACAATCGTTTGATTATTCATCAAAGCTTTTTTTAATAAAAAGTGTAGTGTCAGCCACACAACAAATAAAGGATAATGTATTAAAGTGTGTATAACATAGTACTATACTTCACATTTCGTTTACAATACACAAAATGCTTTGCTTATTATGCTTTTCGCTTACTGAAACAAAATTAAAATAAGCAGACGCTGCTTTATCAGAAGCAAAATATACTGAAAGGAAAAAGAAACGCATAATCAAAAAATTGCCTATACTACACTATTAGATACACCCTATTCCAGATATATCTCAACGTGTTGTGTACAAAAAGGGGCTTCGGCTAATTACAGAAAGGACAACACTGTCATGTAGTAGACATTTTAATCAAAGTATACTTTGTTACACGAAATTCATAAATGTTGAAGTTTCGCTTGAAAAAGTTAAGCCATTTCAGTATTGTGTTTAATGTTAAGCGATTGCAACGTTTAAATCCTAAGTTTGCTCACCTGCTTGAGCCAAATGCGCGTTTTGTCGATAATGAAACTTTAAAGGAGTAACCATTGGTGTGTTGAGTGCTGTTTAAACCTTCTTTCCGAAAGGACAGGCCTAATGTCGTGCTGTACCATTCGATTAGCAGTAGCTTATTAAAAATACAATGTATAGCGGAAATGCGTTTCTTTTTCCTTTCAGTATACATTGCTTTAAAAATCAGGTGACACTGTCGTGCAATAAAACACGTGTTTTACCTTCCGCTCCCTTATCTTTTAATTGTTTTGTCTTTATATATTTACATTATTTTTTAATTAATACTTTATTTCTTCATCTTTCATTAGTTTTTGCGCACAATATGACCTGTTTATGTGTCGACGTGCCGTAAAACACCATTCATTCATATTATTATTTATCTTCTAAACAAGCCAAGGTCTCATCGAACGTGAACTGGACAGTGTCGTTATTTGTATTCATACACGCTGTTGCAGACGAGTTTTCTGGTATCATACATGTAGCAAGTGACTGTAACTCAAAAGAACCAGACGACAGTTGTTGCATCGTCCCAAGTGGCTGTAATGGCAGCAACTTTATATCGTTGCGCGCATTCTGCATAGACTTTGAATTTAAACTGTGTTCTCCTGAATATGTGATATATGTTGATCAGTTGTATATTTATATATTATTATTAATTCTGTAACATCTGTTATACTTATTTATGAGTATACTCATATATTGGTTAGAAATACATACACCGCATTGCTAGATAGTTTGTATATAGTCGTTTTCTGAGGTACACACGTTTAAATTCTATTTGATGATTTGTAACACAGTTTCTTATGCTATTCGTATGTATTTCCTAAGTGAAATTAAGAATTTGGAACTGGAATGCATGTGTATACTCATTACAAAGAGTACATGATAATAACGTTTAAATGGGACACAAGACAATTTTCAATAATTATTTTCAGTTCGATTTATCAATTCAGTATCAGTTTGACGTTATATCTGCTGGCATATATTAATATAATACAATTTGGAGTTTTCATTATTTCTTCGTTATTCAACCGTAGCTTAAAATATTATCGCTACAGTATAATCTACGGTGTCCTGTAAGGGCCATGTTACCATCACATCTTACCATCGATGGTAAGATGCGATGGTCGATGGTAAGATGCGATGGTCGATGGTCCATCGCATCTTACCATCGACCATCGACCATCGCATTTTACCTAGGTCGATGCTCGATGGTAAGATGCGATGATAAGTTGGCCCTAACAGGACACCGTAATAATCCGCAATTCGTAGTAAAAAACACAATTTACTTTGACATGAACTAATCAAATAATTATTTATAATGATTTGCAGATATGCAGGTTATGTGGAAAAACTAACGGGATGCCACGAGTTTAAAACATCAAAATTGCCGAGTGTCCCTTTAAGTTATAAATTAAGCAATTTTTAACACAAATTCACATTAGTGTACAACATTAAGAGTTTAGAAACGAGTTATCATCCAATAAAACATTGTACAAACACACAACAATAAACCAGATCAGGCTTTTGTTTAAGAGCCGTCATGTCGTCAATATTTGTTGAATATAGAAAACAATTACCGTCTTTTTCAAATAGATCGAATGTCTCTTCCAGCTGAAACTGGAATTCCATATGCTGACCTGGTGTTGCTGTGGTGTTGTTACTCAGATGTTTAAGAGTTATCATCTTTTTATTCGCAATCGCCTTGAGACAAGTTTTATCGATAAATGGACCAATATGTCTTTCCCGTTTTTTAATAGTCTTAAAGCTAATGGCTGGTATGCCAAGTGTCGTCATAAATGCACTTATATAATTTAAATGCGTACTTTAATTATATTCTGCTTTCATATTATGAATGCGTATATAATGTATAAATACTATTTTTATTACTCATATTAGTATTATATTGTAACGCATGTGTTTTACTCTGGTTGACATCTTGAAAAATCACGAACAACTCATTACTGTCTGTTTTCACGTACATATATTTAATCACATATATTTAACATAAGTTATAATTCAGTCAATGAAATTGACGAATTGCTAAAAACCTTCAGCAGTTTATGTTGAGTAACATGTACAGTCCATCTAGACGGTAACTATAAATAATTGTTAATACATCACCAACCTGTACAATGTACTACAAATACCGTCGACGTCGACTTTTTTTTCATGACGCGACGTCTTTTTCGAAGGGTATTATGGTTAATAAAACAAGAATACTGAAAAAAATATTCCGATGACTAGCAAATTTTATTTTATACTCCGATAGGAAATTAAATTCCTTAAAACATATTAAAATTGTGCAGTTTTTTATAAAGCCGTTTAAAAGATAAAAGGCTTTAACTTTGTTTTTTCTTAAAATTTCACGGTAAAAAATCGGTGAAAGAAAAAGGAAATTATATAAATATTATTTTATGTCTTATTGTAAATAAAATAATTTATATATCAATTGAAAGGTCTCATCAAGACGAACATTGTGATATAAAAAATAATTACATGTGACTAGCCTAACACTCTAAAAATGTCAAAAACAATGAAAACTGGGTACAACGGGACTTTTATGAAAAACGTCAAACATAGCCATATCTGAGACGTTATTATTAAAAACATGTTTAGATAATGGCAAAACAAAATTCAGATTCAAATCGCAAATATCTTTAAATTTACAAATATATATAGTTCATATGCGTACCCTTAAATTTTCGAATAGGTCAATTCCCCCTTAAATTGCTTCATTCAATGATTTTTTTTGATTTTTTTTTTTTTTTTTTTTTTGATTTTTTTTTTTATTTATTTATTTTTAATTAATTTTTTTTAATTTTTTTTTTTTTTTTTTAGCGCTATGTTGGACCAGTCGGACCAGTAACAGAGGAGTAATGGCTCTTGATTTAGTTAAAAATGCTATACTTTGCCTCGTTAATACGGTAGGGCCTTCATTTTTCATCTGATCTTTACCAAACTTTACCACATTCTTTAGTTATGGCCCTTAATTTAGTTGATAAGCTGTATTTTGCCCAAAACTTTCAAAAAAACGTAAATGGCAGTCTCACGCTTCATTGATGTTATAAGAGCCATGTTAGCCAGTAGAGCGTCCACAGGCCCTCTTGGGCCTCTTGTATTAATACTTACTGTTCAAAAATGAAGTATTTATCGAAATAAAATACAATTTGATCGCATGGGGTGGTCACGTGATCAAAATATCATCACATGGTCACAAACGCATAAAGTGATGACGTCAAACTTCGGGTGATACTATTTCCCGGTAGATTCCCGGTTATTTTCCGGTTGAAAATGGATGGCAAGTGTGTTGATGTTTCTGATGGTTTAATGATTTATTTATGTATTCATTTTTGGAAGAAAGGAATAGTGTAATTAAGTCCTGAATATTGATTTGAAGTTGAAGCACTGGATGTCTACTAATATATAATATAAGAAGAAGATTTTATTCTTAAATCAATAGGCCATAGGCCCGTGAGATACTACAAATGCATATATACATAGAACATATGACATAGCAATAAACATATTTACAGTTCTAAGTGTTTACATGAAAAATTTTCTGCTATAAACATAATATTATATTATTTGTATTCCTAATTAATAGAAATAACGGAGAAGGTGATATTGTTGTGATGTTACAACGTATTGCAAAACATTTCAAACAGAATTAATATAACAATCCCAAGGTGGTAGTGCCCCACAAATGCAGCAGGATTGGTGATTTGGTCTGTCCATAACTAACGCGCTCACTGCATCCATACGGCACCGCCACTTGGGTAATTAACGGCTGTAAATAGTATTTATGTTAGCTATATTTGCAAACTAATGACACCATTCTAAGTTTAATATAAAAACAACTGTAGTTATAACACTTTAAAGTTGGAAATGTAATTACCTACATATTTACAATTATATACGACTTAAATAACATGCATATATGATCAATAAAACAAAGTTACATTAATTGGATGTCAAATATGGATTAAGAAGATTTTCATTATATGGTCAAATAATCTGTTTCTTTACTTCAAAACATTTGAAGATATACATACTTAAATTTCTGGTGACATTTTCATTTTCGCTACTAAATGGCTGTTTTAGCTTAAACATACTTGGTCTTGTCCAGAAATACCTTTTTATGTGTATTTTACGTATGTCTTTAAATAAAGAACATTCTAAAATAAAATGAAAAGGTTATAAGGTAAAGGTAAAAAGTGTTTAAACGTGAATGTTTTACAAAATAATGTATACAACAATAGTTATTTTTCTCTCAGGATTTAGCTTTAAAAGTGGGCCACAATTATTTGAAGGCCACAAAGTTGTCTGACACGCTATGGGTGTCCGGAAGCATTCCAGTAACATCTAACAGTGTTGGCTTGTAACCGTGGTAATAACATAACTAGGACCTTACACCCTATATTCTTTGCTACTTCGACTAATTGTGGTCAGTTTTTAAGACATGTCTTTTTTTTCTCCATTTCCTTTTCCTCCTGACGAGCTTTCAGGGCATTGCTCGTAATGGATTTGGCTTGTTGTAGTAATTTCTGACTAGGCTTCCATTGAAAGCATTCTAACATGTTCCGCTTGCTTCTGTCCTTAATTCTTCTCTGAACACTGTTGTGCTTGCCTTTCATTACAGATGCATTGTCAGATGAATATGTAATGCACTGCTCCCATGATATATCCTTAACCTTATCCTGCATAACTCTGTCAAGTGTTTCACATGCAGATGCTGGTTCTTCTTTGCTTTTCATGTGTAATTATAGCCTTTAATTGGTAGTTAATTATTTAATGAAAATATTTAGAAAATTATGGTGGCATGTTTCTGCCACGAGATAGCTAGATAATTTATCGTGTATTTTTCGTGTTACTTTTTCTCTTTAATTTTTAACAATTTTATCTAACAAAACTTGCTGCGATACTGCCCTCTTCTGCCATCGCATGAGCACAATAGTTAACGCGGTAAGAATTATCTTAAACATTTGAAACCAGACTATCATGATCAGTAGTATCGCGGCATTTAACAAGATAACTGAGAGATTTTCGTGAAAATTCAATTACTATCTCAAAAAAAGCATGATACGGGTATCGCGATAATTCTCTAGAAACCTTAATCATGATGGCAGAAGTGGGCATTAGCGTGGCATTTAACATGATATTTTATCTTACAAATTTTATAAGATTTTTCGCGAAAATTCATTATTATCTCGAAAAATACATGGTACTATCTCGAAATAATCATGATAATTATCTAGCTATCTCGTGGCAGAAATATGCAACCATAGAAAATAGTTTCTCATGTTCTCCGGATGATATTTTACCTATGTGTCTAATCAAAATAATCAAACCCAGATCAAATGTATCCTCTTCATCATTACTCGTAACTGCCACCATTCACACATTCTTCAACACTCGTAGAATCAATTGCACCACTATTATGTGTGCTAAGTTTGTGTTCGCCTAGAGTGATAATATTGGGCAATTTTAGATTTTGAAAACATTTTGCAGAAATAGGGACCAGCATGATTACTAATTGTGACTGGCACTGAGTTATGGTCTACCACAAATTAATAGCATTTATGATAACATATTTGGATGTGGGTGACAAGAAGACATTTGCGAAACTTTCATTTATTATTGACACTAAATATATTTAAATTAATTAATATGATTACATATTTGGAGGTGGAACAGTGGCTAACCTTTTATTTACCTAGTGAATTTAAGGACTTTAGGTACTAACTTAAATTTATTTTATGGTGGGTGAGAAAATGATTGATTCAATATCACTATTACATAACATATTTGGAGGTGGGTGACATTGTAGTTGCTGATTACCTTTTATTATTATTAATATTAAATATAAACAGTGAGTAAGTATACTTACTTACTCCCTGATATAAAGTAATTCAAAATAAATAAATATTGCAAGGTGGGTGACATGATAGTAACTAAACTTTTCATTAGCAAAACATCCTTCATAACAAAGTCAGATATGAAACATCTTACACAATGTCAAAACCCTGGAACAAAGACAGGCTGGACCTAGATACACATGATGGCAAGTTGCACATGGCACTGACTTGATTCTTAAGGTAATTGCATTCAGTTTGAATGAGTATGGCTATCACTGTTCAGTTTAATTGAAATTTGAGATCCAGAGACTTGCAATCTGTATTTTTTATTTATTACATAACTTCCTTTTTGGGAAATATATTTATCATGTTTTACTAATGTAATAAATATGCAAATGCAGGCCGAATAAACATTCTTTCGAACACATTAAAAATACAGTATTATGCTAACCCTGCGTCACATCGTTTAGATCTATTTTAAAATATTTAGCTTCGCCCGTCTTGAGGCTTTGCCTTGTTTATATTATTGATATGGGACTTTTTCTAAAATGATCAGCATGATATGAAGTTGATCCTTTTTGAAAATTATTTTGATTCAACATTAAACATTGCAGCCAGTGGCCAGCTTTGTTTACATGAGAGTTATATTATAAAAACTTGTAGCGACTACTCCTCTGAAACTACTTGACGGATTTTCATGAAACTTTACAGGAATATTGCTCTTGATGTCTAGTTGATCCTAGCAAAATTTCAGGCCGGTCGGAAATTCAAGATGGCTGCATCTGTTCTCTGCTATGAGAAGCGTATATTGTTTCTTTTTTGTAATATTTTCACTAAACTCCACCAAAATATTCCTTTTATGCATCCAACATGGTATGCAATTTTTCAGAACACCGAATCCTATTTTGGACGAAATATAGGTCACATCCGGTCTCCGCTATGACAAGCGTATTTTGTTCCTTTCTTGCAGGATTTTACAAAAACATCTCCAGAATATTCCTTATAGGCAGTTCCCTATTTTCAGATCGCCGAGATCTTCGTTAGGCGAAATATAGGTCACGTCCAATCTCAGCTATGTCAAGTATTTATTGTTTCTTTTTTGCAGGATTTTCACTCCATCAAAGTGTTCCTTATATGCATCTAACATCACATGCAACATTTAAGGTTGCTGAGGCTTACTTAGGACGAAATATAGGTCATGTCCGGTCTCAGCTACAACATCTAAGTATGTAAGGAAGATATCTCATGGGATTTACATTGTTGTTGGTCAAATTAAAATATCATCATAACAATATCATTTCATTTTATTTGCTCTACTGATCAAAAATCAGATCGGACGAGTAACAATTCTATATTTTGCCTCGTTAGTACAATAGGGCTTTCATTTTTCATCTGATCTTTACCAAACTTTGTTTTTTTGTTTCATTTTTTTTAAATATATATATATATTTGTAGATGTTTTTTGGTTTTTTTATAAAGTATTTTTTTCATTATTATTATTTTTTAATTTTTTTTTAATTTGATTGATTGATTTTTTTCATTGATTTTTTTTTATTTCCTTTTTTTTTATTGATTTTTTTTGTGTTAATACCATGTTAGCAGGAAGCATTGCTATGATTTCTAGTTGTGCCTATTGCGTTTTTTTCCGGTTCGTTGATTTTTGATGGAGTTACGGCCCCTGACAGTTTTACTTTTAAATTTCTTGTCGGCGCTACTCCTCCTAAACGCCTTGTTGGATTTTGGCGAAACTTTGCAGAAAGCTTCGGTAAGATGTCTAGTTATGCATATCGCGCTTTTGTTCCAGTTCACAGAATCATGACGGAGTTATGGCCCTTTGACATTTTTACTATAAATTTCTTGTCAGCGCTAATCCTCCTAAACGGCTTGTTGGATTTCTACAAAATTTGGCAGGAAGCCTCAGTATGATGTCTAGTTGTGCAAAGAGTGGTATATCAATGAAATCTTTAATATGTAAAGATAAAACCCTAACTCTAACCCATGACAAGTTCGAAAACCAGCTAGATCTTACAGTTCTGGCCCTTGATTTGTTGAAAAATGCTATACCGGTATTGTATTTTCCTTTGTTAAATCTGTGTTTCATTCATAGAAGAAAGTTGGACAAATTAAAAAAATTCCCATGCCATACTAGACACAGCAGACTTATTGCCTATGATTACCAGGTGAGCGATCTAAGGCCATCCTATCCCTGTTGTTTTTGCAATGTTTTAAAAGAAGTACTGATGGGAATATTATGTTGACAATCTTTGATATAAGAGCCATTTTAGCCAGTAGAGCCAGTACAGTAGGCCCTCTTGGGCCTCTTGTTTTTAATAGAATGGAAATTTGTTTTTAAACAAATTCACTTAAATGTCATCTCAGCAGACTGCATTGTTTTTAATAACTAAAATGTTTACAATCTTTCATTTAAGCATTATTAACCTTTCTAATGTTAAGTCCAGCCCCCGTAAGGCGAGACACGTGAATCCGCAGATTTCTGGTTTTCAAAAACGTGGGTTTAAAAAGGTGATTTTGTGGTGACTACTTCTCAAAAACTGTAAGTGATATTGATTTGGAACCTTTACCAAAATGACTGGCAGGACACGTAGTTTATCCTAACCAAAGTTAATTTTGAACGGATGTCTAACTTGGTCGCCAGTGGCCATCTTTGTTTACATAGAGTTATGTAGGAAGAATTTATAGCGACTACTCCTCATGCTATCAGGAGATAAACTGGAAATTTAATTGAAATGAGAGTTTTTGTTCGAAAATGAACACTTATGTAATTAAATACAATGAAAGTGACCTGCATTGTTTGATGGAGTTACCTAGTAACAAAATAAAATCATTATTTACAACAAGACCAGTTTAAAGGACCACATGGCAATTGAATTGAATGTTGTTTAACGGCTCATCAACTCAGTATAGGTTACTTAGAGCCGCCCCAGAGAGAGGGGAAGGATACATAGGAATCCAGGAACCATGCCCTACTCTTATTATCAAATAGATTCCTATGGTTCTTTAAGGTGCTCGGAGGATAGACCGATACAGGGGACCGCCCGGTTTGGTGCTCGGAGGATAGACTGATACACGGATCGCCCGGTTTACGTCCCCATCCAATGGACGAGGCTAAGGTAAAGTGTCTTGCCCAAGAACACACCGACGAAACTCAGTGGCATCACGGAGGATTGAACCCGGGGCCTCCGGTTTCAAATCCACCGCGCTACCGACTGACATATGGTTATCTTGAAGTCTTGATCAGGCATTAAAATTAGCCTCTCAAATTAGTAATCCAGTATCATTTTGACTTTAAATCTGCTTGCATATATTTAAGTACAATTTTGAGTTTTCAACTTTTTGTCATTATTCTACCATAGGTTTGAATATATTATTGTTGAAATGTAATCAACAGTCAGTAATATGCAAAATTGATATTAATGATTTAACAAATGCAATTTATGTAGAAAACTAACGGGACGCCTCGAGTTGTTAAATAATCAAGATTGCCGTGTGTCCCTTTAAAATACATTCCTGTTGTTGATTGCAGTCAAAAATGTCTCTGAGAAATACTTAATAAGGAACATTTATAATATGTATTTTCTGCAAACTATAGGTTCTTAGCCCATTCTATATGTTTTTGTCTAGATGTAAATGGAGAGTGAGCCTGGAATGTTTTTTCCTGTTGGCGCCATATAACCTTTTTGTGTTGGTGCGCCGTAAAACCTCCATTCAACTTAACCCTTAATCCGCTACTTATATATAATGGATGGTTCTTTCTTTGAATTAAGACCATTCGTTTTATGTTACAAAGGGGTGTTTTGGGGGAAATGACTGATGAGTTACTCACAGGCTGATCTGGGTTTACAGTGGATGCAAGGACTATTATAGTTGTGCTTATAGCGGGTAAAGGGTTAACTTTTGAACACCCTTGTACTTTTTGTTTTTAATATTTTTAAGGGACACACGACAATCTTAAAGTATTTATCAATCATTCTAATTAGCACTCCGCGATTTATTAATCTAGTAATGTTTTTACTTTAAACCTGCTGTATTCAATTTCTCTTCATTATTCTTTCATAGGCTTATATACATTATGGATGCAATATAATCAAAATTGCCTTTTGTCCCTTTATCAAGTTTAGTGATTAATTTGGTTTCTTCAATTTGCTCTAAATAGGGGTTCTTGTGTATTAATTAATGTTATCATGCTCATACAAGGTCTTCATCATGACACCGCATATGCAAATGTGGAAACCTGGCTCCATCGTCAATGGAGTGTCTACAATAGAATTTGCAGGTTCTAGGCCAATTCTCCATATTTTATCTAGATGAAAATGGAGATAAGCCTGGCATGTTCATCCCTGTTAGGCGCCATATAACCTTTCTTGTGTTGGTGCACAGTAAGACCCCAATTCAATTCAATTGTGTATTAATTCCATAGATGTTTTATTGTACATAAATGTTAAGGTCAATCTCTCTTCTACTTAGGGAAATTTCCTTAAGTCGGGGAACAATAAAACTTTTCTTTTTTCAGTATACATATATGGTGTTACTTTACTTAATGTACTGCTAAAAGGGAAAAGGTGTAGGATATCGATTTCTGTAGTCGATAAGTGAAACAAAATGCTATTAACCAACGGTCATTCTCAGTTCTTCTGTGTTTGTAGTTGTAATAAATATATAAATGTTTCACTGTGTAGTTGTAATAAATATATAAATGTCCACTGTGTAGTTGTAATAAATATATAAATGTTCCACTGTGTAGTTGTAATAAATATATAAATGTTCCACTGTGTAGTTGTAATAAATATATAAATGTCCACTGTGTAGTTGTAATAAATATATAAATGTTTCACTGTGTTGTAATAAATATATAGATGTTTCACTGTGTTGTTGTAATAAATATATAAATGTTTCACTGTGTTGTAATAAATATATAGATGTTTCACTGTGTTGTTGTAATAAATATATAAATGTCCACTGTGTAGTTGTAATAAATATATAAATGTCCACTGTGTAGTTGTAATAAATATATAAATGTTCCACTGTGTAGTTGTAATAAATATATAAATGTTCCACTGTGTTGTTGTAATAAATATATAAATGTCCACTGTGTAGTTGTAATAAATATATAAATGTTTCACTGTGTTGTAATAAATATATAGATGTTTCACTGTGTTGTTGTAATAAATATATAAATGTTTCACTGTGTAGTTGTAATAAATATATAAATGTTCCACTGTGTAGTTGTAATAAATATATAAATGTTCCACTGTGTAGTTGTAATAAATATATAAATGTCCACTGTGTAGTTGTAATAAATATATAAATGTTTCACTGTGTTGTAATAAATATATAGATGTTTCACTGTGTTGTTGTAAGATATAACTGTTTCACTGTGTAGTTCTAATACATATATAAATGTTTCACTGTGTAGTTGTAATAAATATATAGATGTTTCACTGTGTTGTAATAAATATATAAATGTTTCACTGTGTTGTTGTAAGATATAAATGTTTCACTGTGTAGTTCTAATACATATATAAATGTTTCACTGTGTAGTTGTAATAAATATATAACTGTTTCTAATATATAAATGTTTCACTGTGTTGTAATAAATATATAGATGTTTCACTGTGTTGTTGTAAGAAAAAAATGTTCCACTGTGTAGTTATAATAAATATATAAATGTATCACTGTGTAGTTGTAATAAATATATAAATGTTTCACTGTGTAGTTGTAATATATATATAAATGGTTCATTGTGTTGTAATAAATATATAGATGTTTCACTGTGTAGTTGTAATGACGCATCATTAACACTATATGAGTAAGCTGTTCGATTATTCGCAAACCATTTGAAATAAAACTGCTGGAACCATGGTGGCGTCCGTCCCTCCGTCCGTCTGTCAGTAAACTTTCTTTTGTAGCGACTACTCCTCTGAAACTACTTGATGGATTTTCACAAAACTTCACAGGAATGTTGCTTTTGATGTCTAGTTGATCCTAGCAAACTTTCATGTCAGCTGAAAATTCAAGATTGCCACCATGGCTAAAAATAGATTTAAAAAAACTCTGTGATATTGATATGGGATTTTTTCTAAAATGATCAGCATGACATGATGTTGGACCTTGTCAAAAATTATTTTGAATCGGCATTAAACATGGCTGCCAGTGGCCATCTTTATTTACATAGAGATTTATAGTAAAAACTTGTAGCGACTACTCCTCTAAAACTAATTGACGGATTTTCATGAAACTTCACAGGATGTCTAATTGATCCTAGCAAAATTTCGTTTCAGCTGGAAATTCAAGATGGTCACCACAGCTAAAAATAGATTTTTAAAAATTCAAGTTTGTAGCGACTACTTCTTGAAAACTTTAAGTGATATTGATTTTGGACTTTTTCTAAAATGATCTGCATAACATGATGTTGATCCTTGTCGAATATTATTTTGATTCGACATTAAACATGGACGTCAGCGACCATCTCTGTTTACATAGTTATATAGTAAAAACTTGTAACAACTACTCTTCTGAAACTACTTGAAGGATTTTCATGAAACTTCACAGGAATGCTGATATAGCTATCAAAATGTATCAGTAGAGCTTCAAGGACCTCTTGTTGTTTGTATGGTGTTATACGTCATTTTCAACACATGTAAGGTTATATATGATGGTCGATTTTTTGTGGTGGAGGCAGACCACCCACTTTTCATGGGTAGAACCAATACTGTACACTTCCCGCCATCTGTAAGAATCAACACTTGGGATTCGAAGCCGCAGCGGTGAGAGGCGAAGGTTTACAACGCAACATCGTTAATCATTTGACCACGGAGACGCTCTGTTAAAATGCTCTATGTATTTTAGACCAGGGCTTCTAAAATCGCCAGTTTATCGGTTCCCAGACCGAAATCTGTGTCTCCAGACCGTTTTTCTTTTCAAAATCTCTGTTTAAATCGGTCCCAGATATTGTATCAATCGGTCGTTAAAAAATCTGCAATTGCCCTTCACATCTAAAATATGCCTTGCGGCAATATTCTTTGATCCATAACACGATTGTTTGTCACTTGCTGTGCGAAAGTAGGTCAATTTGGTCAATTTGGACTAAACCATTACCGATAGTAGGGAGTTTTCCGGAAGAGTCTATAGCCATGTAGCACGCCTTTGATGTGTGATCAGTGAAATTTTATCACGCGTTCTGTCGGTTCACTGAAGCGAGTGTTACCGTCTGTAATTTCTTTGATATACCGTTAGTCGTAAGTTGTTAGCCTGTTTGCTTGTGTCGGTTTGTTTTTTTAAGTGGCCAAAGCTGGGACTGAAATTTGTTTGCGTCATTAAAATACCGAGATGTGTTAATTGTTTGTTTGGTATTTTTTTTACAATAACTTTAAGTATAATATTAATGACATTAATTAAGGAAAGTGATCAAACCTGACACCGTTTTTTTTTTGTCGGACCGAAATTGTTTGCGTTAGTCGTAACATTTGGTATTACTTAAGCTAATTGATGAAAAACTATATTACTCAAATTTATGTAAAATCATATATAATCCGCTAGTCCACGCGTGTTAGTCCGCGTTTTATACCTACCCTGTTTATTAGACACTTCCGGTTCAATTCCTCAAATGATCAACAATTTTAATATTGAGTGAAAATTATTCATTCAGTAAAGTGAAGACATGATGTCAGTCATTAAAATGTACAAATTGTGATGAAGTAATTTATAAATAATACAAATATAATACAAACATACATTTTAAATAGTTTTCTATATCAATGACTGTACGGAAAAAATGGGTGGGGTACGGCGATTTTAGTGATTTTTTCAAAATAAGTGCGATTCTTACGGCAGTTAAAAACCTGGACCGATTTGCATTTTAAAATTTTAGAAGCCCTGTTTTAGACAATAAGCAAAAGTTTTTTTTTAATTGATTAGATCAACATTAAACTGAATGTTTATATGATATTTTCTATCGATAGGCCTTGGATTTACACTTCAGGTGTCCGTTTCAATAAGCAACTTACGTTTACGCAAATATTCTAACTTAAGTATTTGTGTATGCAAACAATATAATCTTGTGTAAGTACATCTATATTATTCCTCCAGCTTCATCCAGGGGATGATTAAAAAAAAGTCTGATATGTAATAAACAGAATACATACAATGTTATGTGCAAATATCTTTAGAAAAAAACCCAGCATAACAGAATTGTTGGATTAAATGTTTTTGACCTTTTGATCGTCACCCCGACACATGCACATGGTCTTGAGGAGAAGTCTTTCACAGAATTTGGTTGAATTCTGTGTAGTATTTTAGGATAAGCCGTGGTAAGGCCAGAAAAAAAATACCTGTGTTTCTGGTTACACGACTGTCCCTATTTTTTGGTGCCGACCCTACAGTTTTTTATCAAAGTTTTGGCTATTAGAATCGGAAAATGCAGCCATGGGACAGAGCAGAAGTTATGAAAAACATTAATCATGACATGCTGCCAGCATATTTGTTCTTCCAATACCACCCATCCTCAGGAAATTATAAAATTCAATCTTGTCACAGACCTAATAACAAATAGATTGGACACTACGAAAATTGTCTAAATTTCACGTGGCACAGTGCAGAAATTTCACAAATTATTTACCAACTTTAAACACACATATCATGAAGAGATTGATAGATACAAGTTTCATTCATGGTTTTGCGCACAATATGGCCCATTTATATGTCGACGTGCCATAAAACACCATTTATTCATTCATTCATGCCAAATCCCATCACGAATTTAATTTTCTTTCCAATGGTAGTATTTTTCTTTCTCTTACACTTAGAGCAAAAAAGGAGTTTGACGGAAACTTTGACTGTCAAAACCTTGATTTTTAAGAGAAAAGCGAAATTTGATGACATTTTCAACTTTAATCATCTTTTTTATACAATGTCTTATTTTCAAAATAAACATAAATTATTAAAATCCCATTCTGCTATTCACTATGAATCTTTTGAATGTACTCTCATCAAAATCATTGACTAATTGAAAGAGGAGATAGAAGGAAAAGTTAAGGTGCCATGTGATATTTTGGTTACTTCATTGGTTAAGATAGGAAGTTTCGTATCTGTTTATTAATATGTCTGTGATCTTATGTAAACTCGTAATGGCAGAAAATATGTGTTTTCAATTTATTTTATTCAAAACAAACAAGTCAAGAAGATATCATGAGGTTGTTTTCCTTCTCTCCTTGCAAAAACACTACAAATTAACTACTTGACAAAGTTACATCATCTAAACCACATGGGCAAAAAAAAAAGAAAAAAAAAAAGAAAAGAAAATATTTACCTACCTACCTACCTACCCTAATTTTTTCAGCTGAGTAACCAGAAACACAGGTGTTTTTTGTTCAGGCTTAACGGACGGACATACAAATGGAGTAGTTTAAAATATACCCTACACTTTTATTAAGCGTATGTGCATTTATGCATTAGGCATTATGTACTTTTGTGTAATACTGCTGAGATTGCATTAAAAACAGATAAAAATTAGAACTCGAAGGATTTTACAAGCAAAGTTGCAGTTAATAATATGTTTACACATTTATCTAGGCCATGCTACCCTTGAATAATTATAGTTAATTCTTAGTTAATAAATATTCATGAAGTGAATTAATCATGACCTTGAGTATGACATAAGCTGAGTATGGAACAATGCACTGTTCTATCAAGTTCATATATTTCTTTTATTCAAGTGTACTGTATTGATAAAAGTGTAAACATATTAAACTGCAAGTTGCATGTAAAAATATTAAAATACATTATTTCTATATAAATGTAACCGGGTACATGTATATTATGAAGCGTGTGTCTAGTCCTGCAAGCTAGAGACTGGGTTTGAGTCCCGGTTGAGGCACGATATTTTTACCACAAATGGGGGCTCGTCTGGGATCATCCTGAGAAACGTCAGTAGTGGTCCTCTGGTATGGATGGGGGCGTCCGTGGCTGAGTGGTTAACGTCTCTGACTTGAAATCACTTGCCCCTCACCGCTGTAGGTTCGATCCTTCAGGGGCCTAGGAATCTTTATGTGAGGAAGCTATCCAGCTGGCTTACGGAACGTCGGTGGTTCTACCCAGGCGTCCGCCCGTGCACGCAATTGCCCGGAGGGGCACCTGGGGTCTTCCTCCACCAATGGAAGCTGGAAAGTCGCCATATGACCTTAGCTGTTGGTGCGACTATAAAATCCATTTCAATCAATCTGGTGTGGACGAATGTAACCGGGTACAGATATATGGTGAAAAATCGATAGCTAACAGTGTGTCCTCGATAGCTCAGTTGGTAGAGCGCTAGAGACCCTGGGTTCGAGTCCCGGTTAAGGCACGATATTTTCATCACCTGTTGCACAAACTTTATTTATAGGAAATAAATTATCACTTCATCACTCAAAGAAATCGGCACAGCCACTCTTATTAACAGAAAGGTTCAGTGAAATATTTTGAAGTGCACAAGATGTCTCTGCTCATTCAGCTACTGGACTAACGGCTTGACATCCGAGTCGCCTGCAACAGGCACTGAGCCTGAGGTAGAACAGTTATTGAAAACCGAATCATGAATCCTCTGTCATGAAGCTAGTGCGCTATCGCCAAAACCACTCTCTCATTGCTTTATCCCACCGCTGATGGTGCGGTTACTAATGAAAAGTAACATATTAAAGGGACTATAGGCATACAGCCATACAATCTTTATTATTGAGAGTTCTGAAAAACTTGGAAAAGGGTGAAAAAATTATCAAAATTGGATGATAACCAAAGAAAGTCTGCATTCATTTGCAATGAGTTTCTTTGCTTTAAGTGGTATTTATCAGTATGAGATATATGGTAATTTTAGAACAATGATGTCATAGACCTCAGAATGGCAGCTCCCTTATCCACTTTAGAACAACCTTTAAATTGTCATGTCTTCTTCGTTACTCTCAATACTAAATACTGATGTTGAATTCCTGTTGTCAACCCTTGTACTATGTTTGTGAGGTCTCGCATTTTACTGTTAAATATAATTTTTTATCACACTAACGGTGTGGGATTGGAATAACACCATTCCATATTTTCGATATACCACTAGTTATATAAGTATGTAAATAAGCCTAGTATGCACTGTCAAAAACAATTGATAATGACTATGATCCAATTCCCACTGTTTATGTCGGTTTAAAGCGACAGGCAAAATGAAATAAAAGTCGATATGTGAGTAATTATGTGATAAATAGAATCTAACATTTGTTCTCATTCCATGAATGCTGCACTGTTAGTTCAACTTTTGCTTCTGCTTTGATCCATTATCCAGGCAATCACAACGACGCAGGAAAGCCCACGTACAGATGCTGAAAACAAGGACCTCTGTGACCTGGCACTACGGGGACTCCACCTTCTGTCTGCTTGGACTCGACAAGTCATGGAACTGGTAAAGGGGTATAGTTGGTATCTTTTGGGTTAAATATAAGAAAATACGATTTCTTATCGAGACAGTCTTAAATATTGAAATTGATAAAAGCAGTTAAGTTAGAATGAAAAAGAAAGAATATAAATCTGAGTTTGTTTCTCAATGACAGTGTCCATAACATCTGATCTTTGTATTACATTTGAGAAAACACCATTATGATTTAAAAAATAGAGGCTTCAGCACCTCATCTAATATTTATTAAGAGATCTAAAAAAAACACTGCAAAACAACGGTTTCCATCCACATTTAGATCACGCTGCGAGTTCGAATCTCACTAGGAGCTCGACATGTAAGAGAGGAAGTGTCGATTCTTACGGATGTGGGAGCTGTACAGTACTGGTTCTACCCAGGAAAAGTGGGTGGTCTGCCTCCACCACAAAAAATCGACCGTCATATAACCTTACATGTGTTGAAAATGACGTAAAACACCTTACAAACAAACAAACAAAGATCAAGCTAATGATGTCATCTGCCCATTGAGAGTGATTTGTTTGAGCTCTGTAGAAAGTTGTTTTTTAATGGATGTAAAATAAATTGAGTTTGAATTCCGAACAACCCTTGTCCAGCATGCAGTGATTGTTTTAGTTACTCCAGTGCCATTTATAAGGTGGCCTGTCACAAGATTCAATTCACACAATTGTATAGAATAGGATGTGAAATCCTTCCATTATCATATGTGCCGAATCTCGTGCTGGCAGGTAAATCTCCTTATTTTTAAAGTGTGATATTTTAAAACTTTTTCTCTTTTTAAAAAGGAATTATCTTGCTGAAAGAATTATCTTGCTGAAATAAAAAATGCCAATATAAAATAATGTAAAGCACCCTGAGGGAATTTAACCAACTACAAAGGTAAGTAATGCAAACAATTCTCCCTATTTCAAGCCCAGATCTTCCTAGTGTTCAGTCTTCCTGCTTGGCCTGCTGAAAGTTGGTAGCCCAGGTATACATTATCAGAACTGAATAAACTTCAGTTAAACATAAACAACCTTGGGTACAAAGCACAATGGCGCTTGAAAGACTGTAAAATTTAAATTAATAAAAAAACAAAAAAATAGGCTAAAGTAAGGAAAAGGGGAATAGCACATTATAAGCTATATATACCATTTGATGCACACGATAGGCTATATATGGCAGTCAACCCATAGGAAATAGGAATATAGGAGCATGAGTTGGATGTACATGTAGGTAAACATATAAGTGAACGTATAGTATATAGAGATAAAAGTATGTGTGAGAAAGTATGTATATGTACATCATAAAAAGACGGTTCGCAGATATACTCAAGTACGAGGCAAATTTTAAGTCGGATAGGAAAGGTACATTGTAGGCCATTTGTAACAAAAGTACCAGTTTTTCCAGAATCCATAGTTCGCGACGTTAGGTATCATAAAAAATCAGCTAGCGGAGATAACAAGCTGTACCACTAGCACATTTTAGGCCACATATGGCAGTCGATTATTTGATTTTTGTTTAAAAAAAAATAAATATATATATGTGTGTAAAAGGAATATTAACAATCTTAAGCAGGTAAATATAACAGTAAAAAGTCATATAAAAAGTTTTATTTTTTATTTTTATTCAACAAAAGGGATGTAAAAAGTAATACATAAATAACAGTGCAATAAAGCATATTACAGTACAAAGTGATGATTATAAATAAGACCAGTAAATATGGCAATGATACCCATTTAGAAATAGGGAGCGCCTCCTTACGGTCCCTTGCATCACCAACCTGTGACTGACACATGGGACGTCTTGACTGGATACCGTTAGCAACCATAAATGGCCTTTCCCTCCCCGCGGTAGCCTTGACCCCCGGTGATCCTCGGATCTTACGCGAACATGTGGTGAATGGGCTTCCGCCTTACCTCAGTCCAGACAATGTCAGAGGCATAATAACCAGCAAAATACAGCAACCACCCAATTGTACCCAACATATGACCCTTACACAACAACATAAACACACATTATGAACCGGACAGACCCAGTTAGATGCCCATAGGTATAAGTATGCTGCAAATGGACTCGCTAATCACAAGATAGCGTAGTACAGGCATAGCCCTCATCAGTCCCAAGCATATATGATATGAGTAAAGCAACCTGAGGACCAGGGAGCCCGTATCATACTCACCACAAAACATGCACGCACCACACACATCACAAGGACAAACACAAATGGGACCGAAAAAAGCTAACGCACGAAATTAGGTTAAATTAACCGCTGATGTTAGCTCATATGTTGGCATAAATTTCGGTAATAAACGGACATGTTGGCAGGACCTATGTCACTTTCAAAATTACATTTTAAAGTCCAGACTCTGTTGTACCCATCTCGGGGTAGATATCCAGACTCTATTGTACCCATCTCGGGGTAGATATCCGAAAGGCTTAACCGAGTTTGTTGGTGGAGGGAATATAAACCTTAGAACTACACACATACACACACACACACATTCAATTAAACTGACTGTCAACATAAATTACAGTGGCATTGGTAGTTTTATAATTTGTGGAAGTCATTGAATCCTTTCACTTCCAAAATTACAGTGCACTACACTGAAGTTGTCTAACTGAAATCATTCGTAATTCCAGTATTCGTGGAAGTTGTTAAATCCGACAGATCCTCATCAGAACAACAACTGTCCAGCGGAAGCTGAGGAATATGAAAGGGTAACTAAATTTACTTGATAAAAATCGATCAGGCACTGGTTGTTCTGATTTTAATTGATCAAATACTGTCATTATGTACGCTAATAAATAAATCAGAATGTTTTCAAGTTTGTTGAAACGTGTCGGAATAGTTAATTCATAGGACTTCAGTAGGTATATTATCTAAAACAAAAATTATGAGTGATAAATTATTTTCTCTAAACTATTATATGAAAGTAATAAACAGAGATTATTTAACTACTGGGATAGATTATAGGGAAATCCTTCACGAGATGGTAGACGTGTTGTTCTTTTCACGAACGAGCGTATGGGAATGAGTGAACCGACCATCTTGTTAAGGATTTCCCTATAATCGATCACAGCAGTTAAATAATCATTTTTAATCAGATTATGTATGATTTAACCAGAATTAGTCGCTTTATTTAGCGTTATTGGCGGATGACGTCAACATCATGACTCAACGCCACAGTAAGTTATTTTTGTGTTCGGAGTTACGGTAGTTATAAATATTTAGCTATTATGAATATTTTTTCACTGAGAAATCCCAATCTTTCACCGATACAAATGTAATAAAATTAATACATTTTCAGTCAATATGGTACAACTACAATAGTAATGAGAAGTTTGTCATCATCGAGGTGATTGCGATGATTAAAGGGTTGCAACTCTTGATGCTGCGAATGGAATCTGTCTTCATGGACACTATACGGAGGCACATCTACTCTGAATTACAGGATTTTGTACAGCTTGTGCTTCGAGATCCCGTGCGGAAGATGAACAATGTCATAAAAGGGTAAGTGCTTATTTGTACATAGCTGAAGGAATTAGAATGTACTGGATTTCAGATTTTAATGTGGAATGTTTTATTTTTTTACTGATCGTTCTAAACAAATGAGGTGTCGTACGTGACTATATGTTGTCGGAGAAATATTTACGTTGTGTGTAAAATGTATATATTGAATACAAAAATATATACGATACAGACAAACACATATATGTTAGTCCGAAAATTATAGTTTGTGTCCCTAAAATATATATTGTAGAGGAAGTTACTCAAGAAAAAAAAATGTCCCCAAGATATATATTTTAGACACATATGTATATAGGTTTATATTCCAAAAAATATATTCACTTTCTAAAAATATATTGTCTCTCTAAATATATATTGAAGATATAAACACTATGTATATAATTTCAAAAAATATATTTTCTCTAAAATAAAAAATATATTGCATACACAAATCGATAAATAAGTATTTGTTTTGAAAATATATACGTGAGCCCAAAGCATTCCACGTGAAGAAAACCTACTTCTCGGACGTGCTTTTCTTTTTACAAAATAAATATTTGTTTTGAAAATATATACGTTAGCCCAAAGCATTCCGCATGTTCATATCTATTAATAGATTGTGTATGCAGATTGTATACGTGTATGCACTTTTTCTTTTCTCGGAATATTCAGTAGCAAAACCCTCCCCAACCCCAACACCTTCCCCGTCCCCTTCCCTCTTGATTAATTAATCAATTTAATTAATTTCAAATTAATAGAAATTTCCTATCTGTGAAAAGGTTATAGGATATTAGTAATTACATTAGTACTTTCGATGAAATATAGCTCACATCCGATCTCCGTAACAACATGCATCCCCAACTGTTAATGACATTACTTTAATATGTTTTGGGAGTGTCAAATAAAAAATCTGGACTTTTATAATAGGGCCTTCTAGTTTAAAAGAAGTACTCATGGGAATTTAAGGATGTCAACCTTAGATATAAGGGCAATTTTAGCCAGTAGAGCATCCACAGGCCCTCTTGGGCCTCTTATTTTCCTGAACCCCTGGCTGGATTTCAACGAAACTTGGAAGGAATGATCAGTACCAAGCTTAGTTGCACATATGGATGTCGTGTTCTCCACCACAGACTCCATATAGCCAGTAAAGCGATACAGGCCTCTTGTGCCTCTTGTTTAAATCACACTTTTATGGCAGCATCAGATATTGCTTTTTTAGCTCTACTGATCAAAGATCACCAGAGCTTATGCCGTGGTGCATCCGTCCATCTGTCCATAACCTTTTTTTGTAGCGACTACTCCTCTGAATCTACTTGACGGAAATTCATGAAACTTTATAGGAATGTTGCTCTTGATCCTAGCAAAAATTCATGTTGATGCAAAATCCAAGATGGTTGCCAAATCTAGAAATAGATTTTTTAAAATCAAGTTTGTAGTGACTACTTCTTCAAAACTATAAGTAATATTGATATGGGACTTTTTCTAAAATGATCAGCATGACATGATGTTGGTACTTGTCGAAAATCTTTTGATTCAACATTAAACATGGCTGCCAGCAGCCATCTTTATTTACATAGAGTAATATAGTAAAAACATGTTGCGACTACTCCTAATCCTCTGAAACTACTTTACACATTTTCATGAAATTTCACAGGAATATTGCTCTTGATGTCTAGTTGATCAGAGCAAAATTTCAGGTCGGCCAGAAATTTAAGATGGCCACCATGGTTAAAAATGGATTTTTAAACAAGAAATGTCACTGTAAGTGACAAATGCCCCCGAAGTGACCTTTGACCTCTAAGTGTGACCTTGGAGCCAGGGACCTGGGTTTTGTGTGTGACACATCGTCTGGTTATAGTGAGCACTTGTGCCAAGTTATTTGAAAACCTGTCCAGGAATGAAAAAGTTATTGATAGGACACGATTTGTCCTTTGACCTCTAAGTGTGACCTTGACCTTGGAGCCACAGACCTCGATTTTGTGGGCTACACATTGCCTTGTTGTGTTGAGCACTTGTGCCAAGTTATTTGAAAATCCGTCCAGGAGTGCCAGAGTTACTGACCGGACACAAATTGACCTTTGACCTCTAATTGTGACCTTGACCTTGGACAAATGGACCTGGATTTTGTGCACGATGCATCATGTTGTTGTGGTGAGCACTTGTGTCAAGTTATTTCAAAATCCATCAAGGAATGCCGTAGTTATTCACCGGACACGATTTGACATTTGACCTCTAAGTGTGACCTTGAATTTAGAGCCACAGACTTGGATTTTGTGCACGACATATCATGTTGTTATGATGAGCACTTGTACCAAGTTATTTCAAAATCCATCAAGGAATGCCGTAGTTATTGACCGGACACAATTTGACATTTTACCTCTAAATGTGACCTTGATCTTGGAGCCACAGACCTGGGTTTTGTGCGCGACACATCGTGTTGTTGTGATGAGTACTTGTGCCAAGTCATTTGAATATCTGTTATTAACTGGACACGAAAGCACTTGACCTTTGACCTCTAAGTGTGACCTTAACCTTGGAGCAATGGACCTGGATTTTATGCGGGACACGTCGTCCTGTTGTGGTAAGCAATTGAGCCAAGTTATTTGAAAATCCGTCCATTATTGTCAGACACGATTGTAGGGACGAACGAACGAACGAACAAACGAATAAAGGGACTGACTGACGGACGGGCATTACGACTACTACATGCCACCCTTCGGGGCATAAAAACAAGATTTTAATGACTACTTCTTGAAAACTATAAGTGATATTGATATGGGACTTTTTCTAAAATGATCAGCATGACATGATGTTGGTCCTTGTCGAAAATCATTTTGGTCCGACATTAAACATGGCTGCCATCTTTGTTTACATAGATTTATATAGTAAAAACTTGTAACGACTACTCCTCTAACATGACTTGACGGATTTTCATGGAATTTCACAGGAAAGTTGCTCTCGATGTCTAGTTGAACCCAGCAAAATTTCAGGTTGGTCGGAAATTCAAGATGTCCGCCACGGCTAAAAATAGATTTTTAAAAAACTAGTTTGTAGCGACTACTTCTTAAAAACTGTTAGTGCTACTGATATGGGACTTTTTCTAAAATGATCGGCATGACATGATGTAGGTCCTTATGGAAAATCATTTGATTCAACATTAAACATGGCTGCCTGAAACTTCTTGACAGATTTTCATGAAACTTCACACGAATGCTGATGTAGCTATCTGAACCTGCCAGACAGCTTCAAGGTCATTAACCTCTTGTTTAAAACATACAGCACATTTTAATATTTAAACAAAATAATTTATTTATTATTCACACGTTTTTGAAAAAATATAGGCATATTAACATTGCCTTCATTTGTCTGTCTGTCCATACGTCCGTCCGGATAGACCAACATTTTGGGTTTATGAGCCAAATGCATTAGGAGCTTAATAACTTTCTTAATTAATGAACTAATTAGCTGTAAAGTGGACAAACTGTTTTATGCTTTAGTGGGGGCACTCCTCAGTTTCGCATGAATGTCCATGGTGTAAATCAGAAAGAAAACAACTAAGCATCTTTTAGGTCCATGGATGGTGGTATAAATTTATAATAATTATGAAGCACATGTTTGATGTTTTTTTCAGTTTTGATTACTTCTAAGTTTATTTTGGTATATTGGAATATGCACTCATTGGATTTTTTGGAGGCTATAAATAGAAAAATGTGGACCTATCAAAAACTTCCAAAAAGTAGGTAAAATGGCTGATTTTGACTCACGGATTGATCAGCTTGGAATAACTTTTTAAAACGCCAGAGTAGGTATGTAAAATTTAGCATTTCCTGATGTGCAAGAGCATTATGAGTGCAGACATGACCCTGATATGCGTAGGATTTTTTTATTTTTTTATTTATTGACATTTGAAATATTGCTAAAATTGTTTTTTAAGCATGTTTTGTGGGGTGGGGTAACCTTAAAGAAATGGGACTAAAGTTGTACAGAAAATGCTTTTTGATACTTTTATTTGGTATGGAAACATGGGTAATTTTATTGTCTTCTAAGAAATGTATGACACAATGATGATGTGATTTATTTTTGCTCAAGGATTCAGGCTTAGGGCTTGTCATGGGTTTGATGATTGAGAAATGTACATTAAACTCTGGAGTGCCCCCTTAACACTTGATGTTGAAATAATGAAGAGAAAATTCAGGTTTTTGACATCAGTTTCTCAAACAATGATTGTCGAGTTAGAATTTGCGGCAGTTGAGAAAAATTGTAGTTGTTTCTCTAAGCACAGTGAAAAACAACACTGTGTTTTCTTTAAGTGTTTTAAATAATTAGTAATTAACTACTTAACATCTGAATAATAACTAGTACATTATTATGACAATAGTTTGCCCATTGCTTTTCAAAAGTCGACAGTTTTATACAGGTTCAGGTGATTTCATCACTTCAACCTCCATGACCAATAAAAATAGCCAGAATATTAAAACTGTATCTGAAAAATGATTTAGGGCAACATAAATTACATAATTATGAAACAACTAGGTAACAGTTTCATAAAACCACATTTAGATACGTGCATGCTTTGTTGTTTATATTCCAACTTCAACTGATCACAAACTCAGAATTAAATCCTTTTATTCAAAACATTCTGGAGTTACAATAAAGACAATTGCTTATATTGGTCCATAATAACAAAAAAGTTCATAATTTTTAAATTATGAAAGGTGGATTTCATTCATTTATTCTTTAAAGTGTCCATCCCACCCCTCCAAGAATCACAGAATAGATTTTCACACAGGTAGGAAGAGGTTCTATTTATTCAGTAAAAACACATTCACCATGCAACAAGCTAATTAGCAAAATATAATTTGAGTTATAATAAAAATAGTTTTTGTTGAAATAGCTACTGACCATCAGTTTTTAAATATATGTATTTTTAAATAAATAAATAAAAATGGTGCTATTTTGCAGGTTCATACACTTGCCATCATCTTCATTTTGTTTCAGTGTTGTTATTTTATGTACTGTGAATGATATTTATAACAGGGATTGTCTATTTGTCTATTGCAAACTTAAAAGTATTGTATTTTGCATATTTGGTTAAAATTATAATGACTTACAATAGTTTTGCTTTCAAAACAAGTAAAACTCTTTGGCATGTTAGTATTGTAAGTCATATATATTTCTTTATAAACTTAGTTTAGGAGGAAAACAAGAAATGTCACGGTAAGTCACAATTTCCTCCGAAGTATTTGTCTGTATTTCCACTAGACTTGGGTTTTGTGCACGACACGTCATCTTCTTATGGTGAAAATTCCTGCCAGGTTATATGAAAATCCCCCAACTGATGACAAAGTAATACACTGGACACAACTAATATGATCATCTGACCTCTAAGTGTGACCTTGAAGCTACTAATCTGGATTTTGCGCGCGACATGTCGTCTTGTTGTGGTGAACACTTGTGGCAGGTTGTTTGAAAATACCTCCATGAATGTCACAGTTATTTATCGGACACGAAACATGGAACCGAAAGCATTTTTTTTTACCTTTAACCGCTAAGTATGACCTTGACTTTGGAGCCACAGACCTGGATTTTGCGCGTGACATGACATCTTGTTGTTGTAAACACTTATGCCAAATTATTTGAATATCCGTCCATGAATGTCAGAGTTATGTCAGAGTTATTTACCGGACACGAAATATGAACATGAAAGTACTTCTTTTTGACATTTGACCTTGAAGTGTGACACTTCTCAGATACAGACCTGAATTTTGTATGTGACACATCGTCTTGTGGTGGTGAATACTTGTGCCAGGTTATTTGAAAATCCCTCCATGAATGTCGGGAGTTATTTACAGACACGAAATATGGACACAAACGTCCTTTTTTTTTACCTTTGACCTCTAAGTGTGACCTTGACCTTTGAGCCACAGACCTGGAATTTGCACGTGACATGTCGTCTTGTTATGGTGAACACTTGTGCCAAGTTATGTGAAAATCGGTCTATGAATGTCAGAGTTACTTACTGGACACGAAAATACTTCTTTTTGACCTTTGACCTCTAAGTGTGACCTTGACCTTGGAGTCAGGGACCTGTATTTTGCGCACGACACGTCGTCTTGTTGTGGTGAACACTTGTGCCAAGTTATTTGAAAATCTATCATGAATGTCAGAGTTATTTGCCGGACACAAAATATGAAAACAAAAGCACTTCTTTTTGAACCTCTAAGTCTGATCTTGACCTTGGAGCCACAGACCTGGATTTTGCGCACGCACATCGTCTTTTTGTGGTGAACACTTGTGCTAAGTTATTTTGAAATCCGCCCATGCATGTCAGGGTTATTTACCCTTCGGGGGCATAAAAATGAGTGACAATCATTTAAAATGAAGTTAATGAATAATGAATGATAACTGCTCTATATATTCTTAAAATGTGAAGCTAAACTAAAAAAATAAACTAAAAAGAACTTCAGGGATTTCTGTTGCATATCTTTCTTAGGTATGTCTAACAAGAGCCTAAAAATACGAACTCACTGCCTAAAACTATATAAAAAAATATATCTTCTAAATAGCTTTCATTCAAATGTATAATTTGTTTAAACATTAATTCTGAAAAATGTTTAAAAAACTTTCGCTCTGAAAAATGTCATCCATAACTTCAAATGTAAACTATTGTAAGTCAATATTTCTTTAATATCTCACACATAAGCATATAAATTAATTATTTTCTTATCAAAACCATAGATCCGCCGAATAATAATTTACCTATGAATACTTGCGCATACAGGTAATGTTTTTTCGCACATGCGCGTTGCGCTAAGTTACACACCGCACTGTCTAATGAATTTATCAAATCTAAGAAAACCTAGTATACATGTCATTGTTAATTTATTTGTTTTGGGAAAAGTATTTAAGATAGCTGGCTATTTCAAGACGAGTAGAAAGATAATTCTGTATTCTATATAGTGATTTTGTTTTAGCTTTACTTAAAACAAACTAAATAACAAAAAATACGATCCTTTGACCGTATGTGAAACTGCGACCGTGATGTGACACGGCAAATTAAAAAATATATACATATCGTTGCTGATTGTTTATTTTGGGAAAAGTGTTTAAAACACGTTAAGAGCTAATTCTTTCTTCTATAAAGTGATGTCTGTTTTAGCTTTACTAAAAACAAACTAATAACAAAATATCCGGTCGTTTACCCATAATAATTCGAAACTGCAACAGTGACGTGACACGGCAAATTGTTAATATATATATATATATTCAGAACATTGCCGATTTGTTTCTTTTTTTGTATTTAAGCTAGATTCAAATACGAGCTGAGAAAGTATTCTTTATTCTATAAAGTGACTTCTATTTTAACTTTAATAAACAAAATAAATAAGATGACCGTATGTGAAACTGCGACAATGGTCATGTGACTCGGCAAATTGTACAGATGCATGCATAATGATACTATAGGTTATTGAATTTGTATGGCTAAATATTACTTGGAACGAGCTTGGGTCCTGTTAATTGTATGACTACTACTTTTCATTTTATTTGTGTTATTTTTATAGCTTTTGATGGGATTCTATCTTGTCATTCAGTTTAATTTTGTGTGGATGATTATTTTGCGCGAAAACGACGTCGACGTCGGATGACGTCATTAAAAACATTAAAAACATCAAGCGATTTTCTAAAGTTTGTTTACCATTCGATAACTTTAAAAACAGTGGGTGAGTGACCATTTCAATTATTTTATCAATTTCTGCCATAAAAGGTTGGTAAAAAAACACGTATTGTTTTGTTGACACTATAGGAAGGATTCCGTTATTTTTATTTGGAAGTAGTTCCTTATTTCTATTTCGCGGCTCTTAGCAAGCACGAGAAAAAGTTCCGGTGCAATATCAATGTGTGAAATATAGTAAAATATTGCACACTTAGCTCAATGCAAACTAAACGGGACAATGAAAGTATACAATAAATGCAAGTACATAAGTTAGCTGGCTCATTAGGTAACTCGACTTGATTTGGGCTTCAGTTGTCTTGTTTAATTAAACTATGGTGGTCGTGTTAATCTTGTTATGTTCAATCACAGATATATATGGTATGTGGTTCAATATAAACAGGATATTCATTTAGTGGTATATTGTTCCATATTGCATGCCAGGCCTTCCAGTCTAATTCACACCGTTTGATATCGAATATACAGTACTGTTCGACGTGTCTGTGTCGGCATTTGTATTTTGATACAATTTAGTTTTGTCATAAACAGGATGTAATACCGTTAATTGGCAGAATGCTTTCCTCTTTTTTAGCTCGACTGATCAGAGATCAGCAGAGCTTATGCCGTGGTGCGGCGTCCGTCTGTCTGTCCGTCCGTAAACTTTTTTTTTGTAGCGACTACTCCTCTGAAACTACTGAATGGATTTTCATGAGACTTTACAGAAATGTTGCCCATGAAGTCTAGTTGATCCTAGCAAAAATTCATGTTGATGTGAAATCCAAGATGGCCGCCAAATCTAAAAATAGGTTTTTTAAAAACAAGTTTATAGCGACTACTTCTTGAAAACTCTAAGTGATATTGATATGGGACTTTTTCTAAAATGATCAGCATGACATGATGTTGGTCCTTGTCAAAAATCGTTTTGATTCGACGTTAAACATGGCTGCCAGAGTGGCCATCTTTGTTTATATAGAGTTATATAGTAAAAACTTGTAGCGACTACTCCTCTGAAACTACTCGACGGATTTTCATGAAACTTTACAGGGATGTTGCTCTTGATGTCTAATTGATTCTGGCAAAATTTCAGGTCGGCCGGAAATTCAAGATGGCTGCCACGGCTAAAAATAATTTTTCAAAAAACAAGTTTGTAGCGACTACTTCTTGAAAACTATAAGTGATATTTATATGGGACTTTTTCTAAAATGATCAGCATGACATGATGTTGGTCCTTGTCAAAAATCGTTTTGATTCAACTTTAAACATGGCTGCCAGCGGCCATCTTTGTTTACATAGAGTTATATAGTAAAAACTTGTAGCGACTACTACTTTGAAACTACTTGGCGGATTTTCATGAAACTTTACAGGAATGTTGCTCTTAATGTCTAATTGATCCTAGCAAAATTTCAGATCGGCCAGAAATTTAAGATGGCTACCACAGCTAAAAATAGATTTTTAAAAAATAAGTTTGTAGCGACTACTTCTTGAAAACTATAAGTGATATTGATATGGGACTTTTTGTAAAATGATCAGCATGACATGATATTTATCCGAGTCTATCATTATTTTATTCAACGTTAATCATGGCTGCCAGTGGCCATCTTTGTTTACATAGTCATATAATGAAAACTTGTAGCGACTACTCCTCTGAAACTACTTGACGGTTTTTCATGAAACTTCACAGGAATGTTGCTCTTGACGTCTAATTGATCCTAGAAAAATTTCAGGTCGGCCGGAAATTCAAGATGGCCGCCATGGCTAAAAATAGATTTTCAAAATACAAGTTTGTAGCGACTACTTCTTGAAAACTATGAACGATATTGATATGGGACTTTTACTAAAATGATCAGCATGACATGATGTTGGTCCTTGTCAAAAATCGTTTTGATTCGATGTTAAACTTGGCTGTCAGCGGCCATCTTTGTTTATATAGAGTTATATAATGAAAACTTGTAGCGACAATTCCTTTGAAACTACTTGACGGATTTTCATGAAACTTCACAGGAATGTTGCTCTTGATGTCTAATTGATCCTAGCAAAATTTCAGGTCGGCCGGAAATTCAAGATGGCCGCCACGGCTAAAAATAAATTTTCAAAAAACAAGTTTGTAGTGACTACTTCCTGAAATCAAAATCAATCAGTAGAGCTTCAAGGTCATTGAGCTCTTGTTAAAAAAAAGTTTGTAGCGACTACTTCTTGAAAACTGTAAGTGATATTGATATGGGACTTTTTTTAAAATGATCAGCATGACATGATGTTGATCCTTGTCGAATTTTTTTTTGATTCGACATTAAACATGGGCGCCAGTGGCCATCTTTGTTTACATAGAGTTTGTATAGTAAAAATTTGTAGCGACTACTCCTCTGAAACTACTCGACGGATTTTCATGAAACTTCACAGGAATGTTGCTCTTGATGTCTAGTTGATCCTAGCACAATTTCAGGTCGGCTGGAAATTCAAGATGGCCACCACCGCTAAACATAGATTTTTAAAAACAAATTTGTAGCGACTACTTCTTGAAAACTGTCAACATGACAAGATGTTGATTCTTGTCGAAAATTATTTTGATTCGACATTAAACATGGCTGCCAGTTGCCATCTTTGTTTACCTAGAGTTATATAGTAAAAACTTCAACTTGTAGCGACTACTCCTCTGAAACTACTCGACAGATTTTTATGAAACTTCACAGGAATGCTGATCTAGCTATCGAAATCTATCAGTAGAGCTTCAAGGTCATTGACCTCTTGTTGTTTTTTTACACCCTTGCACCCATAAGTCAGATATGTCATACTGAATACACAAGGTTGTCGTGTGCGGTATTTCGGCATATTGTCCCCTGAACAATCCTTAGAAGGGCGGTAATGAATATAATTCAAAGGGTTTTCTTGTGG